>JASDQU010307598.1:43350-60955 GCA_032191745.1 Picea mariana
AATTATTAATATATTACCTCTCATTTTTTTCATTCTACCTTTCCCCAACAGATGCTCCTGATCTTCAAATTTTTTGATGGATTTCAGATCCCAAATGAGATCCACTGCATGCATAGTTGGCGCTGCTAATTTAGGAAAATACTGACTAATATACACCATGGATTGATATACCATATATCCCTCCACCATAGAACCCTCAGGACGTGCTCTTTTTCTAACCAATGCCTTTAATGATTTCAAGTGCCTCTCCACCATCCACATTGACCTTGTGTGAACAGGTCCACAAATTTCAATCTCCTCAACTTGGTGTATGAGGTAGTGTTCTTGTGCATTGAAAAATGTAGGAGGTATATACTTTTGCATTTCACACATTAGACAAGGAATTTCTCTCTTCCAATACTTTATATCATCTTCATGGATTTATTTCAATGACAACCATCTACATGAGATTGTGACACAAGAAAATAACATGTTTCAACATAACATAATATAATATATTACATTACATTACAAGTAAAACATGTGTCATTAAGTACAACAATAATTTGAATGAACATTTTGCATATAAATCAAAACTACATCTTACCTCATGTATTTTCCAAGATCATATATAACTTATTTGACGTTGTTGTCAAATTCGTTTGGGAGAGATAGTGGTAGAACATACTGTAACAACAAAATGAATCGTTATTTGTTTCGACCAAAGTAGACAAGAAAAAATAAAAAAAATAAAAGATCTATAAGGCCAATATATATAAATATGTATACCAAAATGATTACCTTAATGAAGGTATGCCAATCTTGTGTTTTTACCCCACCAAATTCACCTTTCTTCGTTAAGATATTTTTTATGTTTGAAGCAAAACCCGTGGGAAATTTAATTCTTTGAATGACCTCTTTTACATCATTGCTTTGTTGCTTTGTTATTAACCATGGAAGGTTATTTCGGTCTAGTACTCCATCTAATCTATTTGAATATTAGATCACACTTTGCATTGCCTGATTGGCTTCCTGAATGTTAGTACAAATTTTGACAATTTTGTCTTTGTCCCTGCTACCATCTATGATTCGCCATAACGTTTCAGTCACATTCTTCCCGATATGAATTGTATCAAACAAATGAGATATTTTTAGCTCCTCATAGTAGGGAAACCTCATGAATTGAGTGGTATAATATTTCTTTCCTCGTGGAAGCCCATTAGTAATACCTTCACGATGATTGTGGCCTTCATGAAGCATAAAAGAAATCACTAAAATAATTATCAAATACGGTAAAATAAATTCAATGATTAAAATAAACATTCAAAAAATTACACGATCTATGATACATTATGAAATTGAGTACCTTGACGATTTCTATTATATTCCAACCTCCATAGGTGAGGTGTCATTCTTCGTGGTTTTAAACTAGTCTCTTCTTTCCCATTGAAAAGTTGTTTTTTAGTAGTACGATACCTATGGTTCTTAGGAAGAAGGTGCCTATACTCATCAAACACCATCTTTCCTAAACTTTTTGAATGACGATACTTCATCTTAGGGCCACAAACTGGACATGCAAATTTACCCTTTGTTTGAAGACCTGCAATAAATGGATTAATGCCAATTATACGATGAGATTATTTAAAAAGTAAACATACACCATGATAACATTAAAATATTGTATAGCATTAAAGAGAAATATTAGAATTCTTATACATACTACAAAAATGTGTTAGTCTAGGGGCATCATGAATTGTCCATAAAAGTATTCCACAGAATTTAAATTTCTTCTCCCCCATTGGCTTACATATGTCGTACATTGTGATGCCAGCCCATAACTTTAGTAGCGCGTTGATAAGAGGCTTGATATATACATTCATATCTTTAACCTGATACTTACCTAATTGTTTGAAATTACACATAATTACTAAAGGAATGATATCATGTAATATATATAATTAAATAAATAAACGAAAGATATTATGCAAAAATTGAAACAAATGAAAATGTTAAATTCAAATAATTAATGTAAACAAATACCCGGAACAATCATTGTCAACATTATGTGCTCCCTCTTTATTGACACCCAAAAAGGAATGTTATTGTTGATAACAAAAATAGGCCACACTAAGTAAATATACATAATCTTTCTGATTGGATTAACACCGTCAACTACCAATGAAAGTCTAACATTACAAGGTTCATCTTTGAAATTTACCCATTTTTCCTCAATTTCCCTAAATGTAGAACCATCGGCAAGCATTCAAAGAACACCATCTTCACTTATGTCACGTGCATGGTAATCCATAAACTGTGCTATGCTTTCACACTTCAACAATCACTGCAAATGTGGAATTATGGGAATATGTCGAAGAACCTTTCGAGGCACCCTTTTTGTTACTTAATCAGTTCGATATCTACTGATAAGAAATTGTGGACATTCAATTTTTGAAGCATGTTGTCCATAATATATAATATGGTCATTAGGACATGCATCTATAGTTTGATAATCCATTCCAATGTCTTTCATAATGGCATGCAAACCTCAATATGTGCAAGGTAAAATATTTGACGATGGTAACAAAAATTCACCTCACAATATACAACATAACAAACAACTAGTTAATGTGAGAATATTAATCGTAAAAAATGCATTCTTATTTTACACATTAATTAACACTAAAAACAAATATAAAAAAATCAACATTTATGTACAGTATGAGATGAAACATATTACATACCTTAGTATCTATGTCATACAAGTGTTCGAAAAAATATTCATAACCTTTAAGTTCACCAGCAACAATCTAGCAGAGAGAAGATTTTCTCTTGATCCTTCATAAAGTCATTTATTTTCCTTTTCTAATAGAGGTTCATCATAAATACCACCATTTTCTCCATCCTCATCCGGATGCGAAAACAAATCTTGGATCATTTGATTTGTCCCATCATCTTCTTCCACAGGATCATTAACTTGATTTGTCCCATCATCTTTTTCCATGAGATCCTCATTTGCTTGGTCATGATGATGTTCCTCAGCTTGTACAACATCATTTCTACTAATACTTGGTGCAATATTCTGCTGACAGTTAGAGGGAAAATCTAACTTTATAATTACAAACAATCATGCAACATTAGTGTATACTATAACAAACATTCAAACAATATATATACATATATATAATTTTATATAAAATTGACAAAATAAAAAAATATAATGAATATATAGCTAATTACCATGGGATGATATTCATTCAATCAGCCATCAATGTGACCATATTTCCTACAATGTTTTGTAGCTGTTGCTATTAAAATTCTTACGGGACATCCGAAGCAACATTTTTTACAAGGGCAATAACATCTACCATCACCCTTTTCACCTTCTTTACTTTTTTCCCCACCTCTAACAACATTCTGCGACATTTTTCCGCACAAAAATACCCTTTCGGAACCTTTGTTGTTATAGCAAGATTGTCGCAACATCTTTAAATCGTCAAATATTTAATATTTTTTTTCTACCTATTTATTTTAGGTCATTTTCAACGCTAAATTTTGACTAAATTATTATGTTCAACGTTCATCGCAAGAGTGACAGACAATCTACAGGCATCTCTCATGAGACGAACATTGACCATAATAATTTAGTCAAACTGTAGGTGTCGAGATTGCGACGAATACGAGGTATATTTAGAAAAGATGATCTTTTTCTCTTGCATGTTGTGACGAAAGAGTACTTTCTTCGCAAGTGGTCATCGCAAATTTTTCAATATGTAGTAGTGTTTAATTATAACCTCTTGGATTATCATACTATGGAACTCCTCCTTCTAATTATTCTCCTTGGATTTTGTATGTAGCAGCGGTTAGCGCTCTCATCAAATCAAATGCACGTAAATCCTTCTCGTCATGTCCCATAGACTTACAAAAATTACAAATCAAATTTATAGCAATGATTTGATATTTATACATTAATGGACAAGAAGTAGGGTGATGACCCATCATATTGAAAATCTCGCACCATACCCCTAATGGATTTAGATCTCCTATAGCCAAATAATCTCTAAATGATGGACACTCGTTCTTATGATGACCTTTTGTTTTTCATGTAGTACACTAGAATTATTCATGTTTTTCTTTCCCTTTATCAAGTTACTGCAACTGAATGGTCAATGTTTCTAACTACGGTTGAACTTGATCCATCCCTATTCCATTTTCTCCTACAGGGCATGCTTCTAATTTCCTAGTGATTTCTAGGGCTTCTTATTGTGACATAATCTTCTGTTGAGTCAAAGGACAATGTATTGCGGAAACAATATTGCAGTAAACCACTCCCTATGTTTCTCATCTGGGATATGGAATGTCAATCGATCCTTCAATATCTTGAATCTTTGATCATAATCCCACACCGATTCATTCCTTATCTTCTTGATCTCCTTCAGCTCTGTAATGCACTGCAACTCAGACTTAGGCTTCTGGAACTCTTTCAACAAAGATTGTCTTACGTCTGCCAATGTTATGATTTGTCTCATATGTGTAGTAGTCTGATACTTCATATATCATAGTAATGTACGGTCTCTGAATGTCTTTACCAACTGCACAATCTTTGCATCATCATCCTAGACATTCTTCACCGTCCATATTGTTTCACAAATAAAAAAATGTTGTTCTGGATCTTTTGAAATTTCCCTGTGAAAGACAAGCATTCTTAAAGTGGGATCTACCCCTGCCATAGTGTTCTGTGTAGTATTCCTCCCTAGTGAATCTATCTGAATATGGGTTACTGTACTACTTCCATTTCTCTGACTACCTTGACTATTATCCTTACCTCCCTTAATAACTACAATTGACAAAGTTTCTTCAAACCTTGGAGACACAAAATGGGTCGTGGTTTTGACATAGAGTCTGGCCTAAGTGGGATATTCTTCTACTGGACTGATATTCTTTTATGTGTGTGGTATGATATGGAATATTACACTAGTGTCTCTCTCTTAAAACTCATCATGTTTATCTTCTCTATTAGCCATAATCCTATTCCTACTGTATCAAAATCTCTTTCCACTACGCAATATTCCAATCTCTTCTTATGTCGCTCCTTCTTCTCTTAACATCATCATCCCATATGTTCCTCATTCATTATTCCCTACAACACTCAGACCATTCCTTGGTCACCCCCTAGTTCCACCTATGCACGAAGGTGCTTATATACTGAGGAAATCAGATTCCATATTCATAACCCCCTTATCATACAAACACATCTTAATTCAAGTGGATAGTGACTTCAAGTATCTTCTGTGTGGACCCTTAAATAAATCCCTCTCAGCAATGCTATATGAATAATTACAATATATAAAAAACTCTGTAATATAACCTCCCAATACATTATCCAACTAGAAATCAACTACACACAAGATACTATTACTTATGATATTCACTTCCTGAATCAACTCAGGGGTCCACCTTCTCGGAACCACAATGCGTAATTTTTCGTTATGTTTTGACAATATTTGTATCCACTTGGAAAAAACATTGGGGAATTCAACAAAGAAAATTTCATGCAAATATGTAAACACATACCTCTGTAGCCATTTCTCTACGTTGATTCGTAGGGTCTTAGTCTGATCTACTGAAAACTCGATCTCCTTCATGTCTGACCATTTTCCAATATATTCCTTAGTCTACATCCACATTCCCCTCAATCGCAGATCCCGGTCCTGGAAATGGAACCATTTGTTGCCACGCAGTGGGTAGACCCTGGGTTCAACATTAATTCACCAACAAAACCTTATGATATCGACCCTTTTAGAATCACCTGCAAGCAAGTGAAGTCTCACCTAAGATATCTATGGGGACTGCAGGCACGAGGTTTTTGCAGTCATGGAGGAATGGGAGATAGTCATCATATTCATTATACTTAACATTCATTCATTCATTCTACCATATGCGTGGAATCATTATATAACATATTCATACTAACCATTCATAGATTATATGTGGGACATACACATAAAATAAAAGAAACACATCACAACACATCATACATTATAAAAAAAATATTTAACGTGGTTCACCCAATATGGGCTACGTCCACAATGACAATCTTTTCATTTTATTATTCAGAATCGTCCCTTACAAAAGGTGTGCACTGTGCTCATAAATGATCTCTTAGTTCTACCAACATGTCCTTGTCATTCGTGAATACAATGCACACTTCTCTCTTCATTCACTCACTACAGAACTCAACTCATGCATAGATAATTCATAACTTTCTCTCCAAAGACATCTTCATCGAACCACCTAACCTGAAAACCATTTACATATTTATACTTTTACATTAGGGCTCAGCCCGTTACAATGTGGACAAAAATGTCTAACTACTTCTAACTAAGTTCTTCCTTTCGCGTGCGTTGACTTCTAAAAATGCATCAATTTCCTTCCGTTCTTTCTGTGCACTGCTCCTTAGTCGACTTTTCACATGGTTTGCTTCTGCGTGATTCCCAAAACTGACCCCAAAATGTCCTACTCTAGCAATGATTGTTTTCCTTTTGAATATTTTGTTTACATGGATGTGTAGGTTAGGTGTGTGTGGGGTTCAATACGAGTGTGTCACTTATGTATTTGTGTGTGAGTGTGTCATTATTTTCGGTGTGTGTTCAATGTGTCATTTATGTGTGAGGGTGTCCATTGTGTGCAAATATCGATTATTTGCATGAATATGGTGCTTATGTCCATGATTGTGCCACTTATTTTTGAGTGCACCACTTATGTGTGTGAATATTCTACTTATGTATTTAAGTTATCCCCATCCTGGAGGAATTTGAGATTAGAGAAAGATCATAGTTTGAGGTAGGGGGAAACTATGATCACCTCCTTCTCTTGCTACAAATCGAGAAGGTGGATCAAAATCCTCACAGTTACTTTAAATTCAATTCCAATGAGCTATGATATGAGGACTTTCAAAATCTTTTTGAGTTAGGATGGATAAAATTTGATGACTCTTCTTTAGAGTCTACCAACATCCAATTTTCAACAAATTTGAAAAAAGTGAAAATTTTTATGATAATTTGACCCTATCCTAAGAGGAAAAGAGATGAGGAGGCTTTGATTCTTGTAGAGAATGATATTGTAGGATTTTATGCTCAATATTTTGTAGGAATGTCTGATGAGAAATCAAGGACTTCCTTGAAAACCTAGAATTGACAAAGAGGAAGTTATTGGAGGCAAAGAAAGTCCAAGAAAGATTGAAAATTAGGGCCTTGTGGCTAGAAAACAAGGATGAAAGCAACAAATTTTTCCATAATTATGCCAATCATATTGAAAATGCCAGTATCATATGGAATATAAAGAAATTGGAGGATAGAAGTATGGCTAGGATTATAAAGGAGTTCACAAATATTAGGGTTTCTCACTTTAGAGTATTATATCATGAAGAAGATTAAGTCAATACACGAGAGATATTGAATATAACTTCATACTTTCCCATTTTTATAGGAGAAGAGGAAAACACACATCTATTGAAAGAGGTGTCGAACGTTGAACTCAAATTTGTGTTGGATTTTTTGAAAAATAATAAAAGTCTTGGCCCAAATGGCTAGAATATGGCGTTGTTTGTTGGCTTTTATGACATGTTAGAAGAAGAACTTATAAGGGTGGTGGAGGAGACCATCATAATGAGAAAACATTTAGGAGCCTTTAATTCTATATTTCTTTCCCTTGTCCCTAAAAAGGACAAACATTCCTCCTTTGAGGAATTTAGGCCTATCACACTTTGTAATTTTATTTAAAATATCAATACCAAGATTATTTTTTTTGTATTTTTTTTAACAAGAATGGTTGAATATTATATTAAAATATCTTTTGTGTTGAAGAACATTACATAGAGGAAACAATATAACAGTGCTTTGGACTATGTCCAGAGAGTTTTCAGAGAAGACTGTTGCAATCTGATAGAGGACATAAAAATGGTCCAAAAAGAACTGTTGATCTGCCATGTAAAAATGACTACATGGGAGGACAAAATGAAAAAAAATTTGCTAACCATCTATAGAAACCTGGTTAGTAATTGTGAGACGATTTTGCATCTTCCTAGATATTTGCTTGAATTGTTGCTAGAGGTGCAATTCCTTCTTCTAGGTTTTTCATTGTTGGAGTCAGTGTTGGATCTCGAGGAGCCTGATTTTGTTCATTGGCAGCTTCTGAATGGAAGGTTGAAGGAAGCATTGAATAAATTGACTCGATTGAATTTGCAGGGTGTTGGGGATGACCAAGGGGATTTCCCAGTTGTTTACTAAGCATGTTGTTATGCCTGGTGTTTCTTTTAACACCGTGAAGAACAATCACAATATCTTAGTTATTCCTACGTTTATGTGACTACAATTGGTTTTGAAGATTTGCATTATGGCACCGGAGTTCCTGATTTTTTGTTCGTAGTTCTCAGAGTCGCAAATCCATTCTTTCCCCTGAATTTCTTAATACATCTCTCAAATCCATAATTTGGTCTCGAAGCTCCTAACTAGCACATGAAGGGAAGGAACAAGGGGCTCTGGATATCCTCCACATAATGAAAAGGGGATGAAGAAGAACAAAAACATAAAAATCTTTGTTACAATGGGAATGTGTATCTGAGGGAAGATGAAGCCTAATCCACATATACGATGAGGAGTTACTAGTTTCACATTTGAGATGATAGGTGATATGGGATTCCCATGGAATAGGATGCTCGTACATAAAGTAAAGCATAGATGATGACGCCATGACAACAGGAGGGAGCATCAGAGAGTACTAGGGGACTTCGGAGCATACGTGTTGAAGGTAAGAAGTGAATTAATGAGGCATGTGAGAGAGGAGGGGAGGTACAAACAAGGAGCCATGAGGTCTAAGGAGGAATCACGTGTTGTTAAGAATGAAGTGTCAGATGTCCAGAGTGCGAGGAAGGTGGGGTCTGAAGAAGAGAGACAGGGTGGTGGAGGGAAGGGGGTGTGTTGGAAGGGAAGAGATGAGAATGGTAGGGATGCTATGAGGAGAAAGATCTAGGAGAATATGGGGAAATTTCCAAATTTGGAGGTTCTTAAGGGATCCACACATGAGATTAAATTTGGTTGATGAGGATTTAGCTATGTTCCATGTTTTTTAATGATTTTGCTAGTTGAACAACGACCTGATTTTGGGAACAAAGAATATGAAAGAATTGGATTTTTCCAAATTGGGATTTCAATATATTTATCCAAGAATGGATACCATTGGGATCTTGATTTGTGAATTTGTTAATGCCAAGAAGTTCCTTAAGAATTAGTTCAGAGTCTCTAAGAACAATTAGTTCATTGGGATTTCTAGATATTGCAATTTGTAGCCCCATGTAAATGAATAGACTTTTTTCTTTGTTATTGTTGTTGTTTCCAAGCCCCCAAGAGCACTCCAAGATATTTTTTCCATCAGAGTCCTTGATGACTCCCCCCACACCTAGCGCCCCTGTCATCGCAAGAGTTGGTTCTAGGCTGTAATAGAGCCAAGCCTTAACACATTTTAAATTAAATAAATTTTGTCACTCGGACTTGACTTGGGTTGCATGCAAGTAAATTCTGAGATAACCTTGAACCACTTTTGATTGGAGACTTCCCCTTCCAAGCTGAGAGGGATCTCTTGAAAATATGTCACAATAGGATATTCAATAGGCTTAACAGTGGGCAGATCTGTGGGTAACAGAAATTTTTGGATTTTTAGGGTTGATGGGTTGGACCGGAAAGTAGTCCATTGGGCATGGAGTCAAATGATCAAGCATGTAATAAGAGTGTTTCAGCAACGAAAATCCATGGAGAAGAGGTGAGATAGAAGTTGATTATAGAGGGAAGGATTTATAAAAAGTATGGCAGCAGAATAAAGAGAAAACATATCAAACTGCAAGGAGCACTTAGCAATGAGTGAATTCCAAGAATAAATTAGTGGAAAGAGATAGTTGGGACAGAGCATCTAGCAAGGATGAATTTTGAACCTTCATATCTCTACAAGAAGCAACCTATAACCTATCCAACAACATAGTATCTAACAAATAGATGAATTCCATTACAGACACAGTTACAAATCGGGAAGCAAATGAAAATAAAACCAAGTGAAATGATGTGAAAACAAAGCAATAAGACATTCTCTGCAAACAAAATCACAAGAATCTCTGATATAGATCGAAAATGATCTGCACTCTTTTATTAAACATGATAACAAGTGCTACAACCCTGGGGCTCGGAGATGGATTCGATTCTCCCAATATGTGACACCTGTATGAAAACTAAAAGAGGTTAATGATCTTTGATGTGTTAGGCACAAAATACTCCAACCGTTCCTCAAAATGATACTCCATTCGCTCAGAATCCTCATTTGAAAATAATGACTCAACATAGTAAAAACACCATATTTCTGAAAACGAACCTCATCTTGTGGGGGAATTTTGACTGCCTTACCAAGATCAAAATGAACTTCTGAAGACACCATTGGACATATTAATATTTGTATATGTCGATCGACTATTCGAACATAAAAAATGACCTCTCCATGACCGAGACAATTGCGTTTTTCTAAAGCAATTTTGCATATGACTGGAGTCACGATTTCGAGTTTTCAGGATTCGAGGAAATGAAGCAGTGGTTATTAAAATATTCACGTCGGCCAAATCCCCGAAATAGATTTCGGATTTTACATTGCACTCTTTCAAGCCTTCGGGTTTTGGGTATCACGTCCTCAAGAGTTATGACATGCAAGGAATCCCAAATTGCGAAATCGCGATGTGATTAATTAGACGATAATCATTTGTTTTAATCTCTTAATTAATCTTTAACCTTTCATGCATTTAAGTGTCGCGACTTCGATAATACTTGACGCGAGAAATCCTGAATCACAAAATTGCGATGAGATTTATTAACGTTAATCTTTCTCAATCTTTATTTGACCCGACTTATCCTTTAATACTTTAATGAATTCGAGGATTGAGGCTATAGTTATTAAGATATCTATGTCGGCCAAAACCTCGACGTAAAAAAACCTAGACTCCTGAGATTTTTCTCCATGTGTCTTAATGCTCGGTGTATGCGGTCGTTCCACTACCAATGCTTCCATTCATTTTCCTATGTGACCGAAAGCCAAAATTTCAATATTTGTTACAACAGAGGCTCCATCTAGGGATGGTGCTTTCCTAAAAAGTGCCAAGAATAGTAGACCACGTGCCTTCATCCATTGGGCAACCTGAAATCATCCTTATCAAACTCTGAACTCTGTCACTTTACTTGCATCTTTCCGAAACAAAAAACCACTTATGCATTCATTGGGCTATGGAGTCGTAATGCTTTAAACAAAACCTCACTAGATTCCATACTAAACCGGAAACATACTGAAAACCACTGTTGTACTCTAGTGCTCAATGTCTAGCTTATTTATATACATGACCTACTCTAACCGATATCACTGCTTTGTTCAAGTATAGGAAAACTTCCAAATCAACCAAGTGAGCATCTGACTAACAAACTTAATTATACTTCCATCTTTGAGAAAAAGGATGATAGGAGCAGCTGCAAATTTCAAAACATGCCCTGGGAGCAGGTACTTATAGTTTTGAAATTCAAACTTCAAGAAGTTGGAAATAAAAAATCCAGTCCCCCATTTTGACTCCATATAAATTGCTACTGGATCGTAGAAGGGAAGAGATATACCACTTTCACAATTAATCCATACTTCCTCCTGTTGGGCAAGCTGTCTGAAATGTTTTTGCACACTTTGTCCACTACTGATTTTTTCTTCCACTGGTGCACCAATGTCGCATTGAAACTTACCGGTCTGTTGCTCAATGGTTTCTAAACAGGGAGGAGAGATCAATTATTTCAGTAACCCCTCCTTATGTCCTTCACCTGTTATACAAAGATCTTCTTGGTAGCTGTCATACATAGGATGATCTCTTTCATGATGTTGTTGATTTCTTTCCTGTTGAACCAAAGTTCCTTGCTGCTCATCATCTTCAGAAACACTTTCATCACATTCATCAAACAAAGGAGGATTTTTGTAAATTTTCGTGTGTGATGAAAAATAAATCTGCTCTTCTTGCTCTTCTGAATATTCATCATAAAAAGGTTCATCAGATAACTCAAGAGTGTCATCAATTAGACAAATGCTAGGAATATCAACTGTGAATCTATCTATCTCAGATCCACACTCCTCCAAATCATAGTCTAAAGTATCTTCGAACAACAAACTTTCTTCAAGGTTATTAAACATGAAAACCCTATCTTCTTCATGAAACAAAATAGTTTCTACAAGATGATCCTCTGGCCAGAAATCATCATCATAAATTGGTTTACTAACTTCCACTAAAATTCCATGGCTCTCATGATTTAAACTTAGATTTGCATTTTCAGTAATAGAAGAAGTTTCACTCACATGTTCAAGACTATGTGAATGTTGCATATCTATGTAAGCAAGGGTTGCAACATGACTATTCATAAGCAGATCTATCTCTTCTTCTGTTAACGAAGGAGGTAGTCTATGCAATTTCTGGATCAAGCAACTATTGTTTTCTTTCTCTTCTGCATGTTGACCATGATGTTGAATATCTTCTTCTTGAATGTGATCACAAGAGCTATCATATCCTACTTTTTTATCAGCCAACTTTTCTTCATACTGATTATCTTCATCGACTTGAGAAATTTCTGATATTCCTTCCTCCTCTTCAAGAAGATGTGTTTGATCTGTTTGTCTTATAAATTCTATATTACAACAATCTTCAGAAAGTATTTTAGCTTAATAGATTCTTTTACAATGTTGATGAAAAAGTATGTGAAAATATTTCAATGAAGGAATACTGGAATGAGGTAAAGATTTATACCAGAGGCTAGCATCTCTTTCCAATGAAAACATAAACGGTTTCATGTGGACATCTTCATGATGTATATTTAATTCATCCATGAGCTTGTGGAATTCAAACAAGTGTTGGGCGGGATTGTCGTCCGCATATTCTCCAAATTTAGGAAGGACATCTTCCCAAACTTTAATGTCTGGAACAGTGTTTGGAAAACCATAAACATTTGCAAAGTCTAGAGGAGAAAAACTTGCAACAATCTGAGTGGTGAACGAATCTGACATTTTGAGACCGATGGAGTTGCCAGTGAATCATGTAGAATCTTCGAACCAAGGAGTCGTCAGGTGAATGATCACAGCCAATTGAATTCCTATCCCTTTTTCACCATCAAGAAATAGATCTGAACTTTTTGTCGTATCCCAGGGAAGATAACTTCTTTCCTTCGTCCCCAGCAACGGTGCCAGAAAATGTTGTCGCAAGAGTTGGTTCCAGGCTGTAATAGAGCCAAGCCTTAGCACATTTTAAATGAAATAAATTTTGTCACTCGGACTTGACTTGGGTTGCATGTACGTAAATTATGAGATGACCTCGAACCACTTTTGATTGGAGACTGCCCCTTCCAAGCCGAGATGGATCTCTCGAAAATATGTCACAAAAGGATATTCAATAGGCTTAACAGTGGGTAAATCTGTGGGTAACAGAAAGTTTTGGGTTTTTAGGGTTGATGGGTTGGACCGGAAAGTAGTCCATTGGGCATGGAGTCAAATGATCAAGCAAGTAATAAGAGTGTTTCGGCAATGGAAATCCATGGAGTAGAGGTGAGAAAGAAGCTTATTACAGAGGGAAGGATTTATAAAAAGTATGGTAGAAGAATAAAGAGAAAACATATCAAACTGCAAGGAGCACTTAGAAATGAGTGAATTTCAAGCATAAATTAGTGGAAAGAGATAGTTGGGACATAGCATCTAGCAAGGATGAATTCTAAACCTTCATATCTCTGCAAGAAACAACCTATAACCTATCCACCAATAAAGCATCTAACAAACAGATGAATTCCATTACAAAAACAGTTACAAATCGGGAAGAAAATGGAAATAAAACCAAGTGAAATGATGTGAAAACAAAGCAATAAGACATTCTCTGCAAACAAAATCACAAGAATCTCTGATATAGATCGAAAATGCTCTGCACTCTTTTATTAAACATGATAACAAGTGCTACAACCCAGGGGTACTAATCCTCTCCCTCCTTTTCCTTTTACAAATATGCCTCATATATGTATCGAGTTCGAAATCCTCTCTAATCTAAAAGATAACAATAGTTACAACCAATTCTTGAAACTTTCTACCATAGAAAATGGGCCAAACTGCCGAAAACTAGGGATTCGATTATGGATTTTTATCTATTGAATAGCGAAATTTGTGTATAAAATGAAAGATGATTTTGTGCATCTGTTTATTCTAAGAAAAAACCTCTCTCAGTTCCCTGAGACCCCTTTTCATTTTTCCCAAATCTGCATTTAACAAACATGTGTCAAAACATGAAAATATGAAATCCGAAAATTAGGGCTCAGAGATGGATTCGATTATCCCAATATGTGACACCTGTATGAAAAGTGAAAGAGGCTAATGATCTATGATGTGTTAGGCACAAAATCCTCCAACCGTTTCTCAAAATGATACTCCAGTCGCTCAGAATCCTCATTTGAAAATGATGACTCAGCACAGTAAAAACGCCATATTTCTGAAAACGAACCTCATCTTGCGGGGGAATTTTGACTTCCTTAACTAGATGAAAATGAAATTATGAAGACACTGCTGGACATATTAATATTTTTAGATGTTGATTGACTATTCGAATGTGAAAAACGGCCTCTCCATAGTTGAGAAAATTGTGTTTTTCTAAAGCAGTTTTTCATATGACTGGAGTCCCGATTTCGAGTTTTCGGGATTCGAGGAAACGAAGCAGTGGTTATTAAAATATTCACGTCGGCCAAATCCCCGATGGAAAAATCCCCAAAACAGATTTTGGCTTTTACATTTCACTCTTTCGAGCCTTCGGGTTTCGGGTATCATGTCCTCAAGAATTATGACATGCAAGGAATCTCAAATCGCGAAATCATGATGGCATTAATTAGACGATAATCATTTGTTTTAATCTCTTAATTAATCTTTAACCTTTCATGTATTTAAGTGTCGGGACTTCGATAATACTTGATGTGATAAATCCTGAATCACAGAATTCCAATGAGATTTATTAACGTTAATCTTTCTCAATCTTTATTTGACCCGACTTATCCTTTAATACTTTAGTGAATTCAGGGATCAGGGTTGTAGTTATTAAGATATCTACGTCAACCAAACCACGATGGAAAAAAACCCAGACTCGTGAGATTTTTCTCCATGTGGCTTAATGCTCAGTGTATGTAGTCGTTCCACTGCCAATGCTTCCATTCATTTTCCTAAGTGTCCAAAAGCCAAAATTTCAATATTTGTTACAACAACCCCTAGGTTTCTTGTAGAAGATCCATCTAAGAAAAGAATAAGAGAGGATTGTTGTCTTTTCCAGTCAAGGAATTCAGAATCCATGTATCGTAATTTCTATTTTTGCCTCTTGGTAGCTCTGTTTGGTGAAGGGAACTGTCTTGGATAGTTTTGACCCAAAATATTAGAAATCCAATCTTCTTCATTTGGTTCTAAGGATCTTATTGGATCAAGCTAAACTGATGTGGAAGAGAATACTATGGATATTAAGCCACAATTTTTAGCAAATATTCTCTGCGAGGGAAGGAGTTTCTCACGAAAGATGGCCTCGTTTCTTTATATCCAAATTTCTCAACAGAAAAATTTGGGAATTTGTCTCCAGAAGAGGGAGAAGATTTTTTTTTTTTGTAAACTGCCAACATATCTCTGTTTCCAAGAAATGAACAAATAATTCCAGTTCTCTGATGGAAGGGGTTGAGAGGAGATGCCAAATTTGAGAAGAGAAGGAACAATACAATAAAATATGGGTGATGGATTCTAGGGCTGCGAGACAGAGGGGGCATCGTGAAGGACCCATTATTCCTTGTTTTTTCAAGTTCTATGAAGTTAGGATTTTTCCATGAACCATCAATCAACAAAAGATATTAACTTTAGGAAGAGAAGGACCAAACCAGATCTCTTTCCATATTCTAGAGGTTAGAGGGCCCTGAACAGAGGATTGAAGGAGAGAGTATCCTACTTTAACTATGTAACTACATCGGCCCCAACTGTGAGAGTCATATTTATGTGAATTAATGGGAGCACAACCTGCCAACATATTGAAGAAGAGGAAAGCCAAAGGGCAAAGGTGAGCAAGGGTGTCCAACAGTTTCCAATTGATCCAATTGCCATCAGGGGCCCAGGCGCAAAAGTATTTGAGAAAGAGAAGACCTTTAGAGTAGCACCAATATTTCAAGGGGTGAAGGGAGTCATGTATTCCTAATGATTCTAAATCCCAAATACGATATTTCCAAACTTTTATCTGAGATCCATTTCCCGGAGCCCACGAGATATTAGCTTTGATGAGTTGCGCAGAGTGCTTCAGGAGACATCCTAGCAACACAGTCTTGAGGATTTGAAGTATTTAGCAACAAGAGAATATTTCCACCATTCTGAAGGACCTGAGATTAGACGCTAAGCAATTTTTTCTCCTAGATCTGAGTTCATTAGACTTGGATCTTTTATAGAAAGGCCTCCTTTATTTCAAGATTGACAAACATGTTTCCATTTGATAAGATGGAATTTATTTGTGTTAGTTTCCCTCCCCCCATCCCAAAGGAATCTTAAGAAAGCTCTGGATACTAAGATTATTACTATGAGGGTTGAAATTTGTTTTTGAGTCAATTTCAAAACAATGGTTTGGTTTCTTGCATGGAAAGATAATTCATGAAGGAATATTGTTAAGAACCAAACATCAATATAGCATAGAAAAACCTCAGGAAAAGTACTCAATGCCTTGAAAAAGACATAATTTCAGATAATAAGCCTCTTCAAGGGGGAAACCTCCTTTTACCCCACTTAAATGTTCAAGTACAAGATGATTCAAAATGAAAATGTCTCCTTGGTATATATAGGAGACTAGGAGGTATAATTACAACTAATGGCCTAAAGACGACATAAATAAAATAACATTACTAATATAATATGCCCCAATTAAGGGGTAATTTGCCAATATTAGGGCTCAACATGCCCCTCCTCTTGAGACAAGTGTTGTCCGCAATGCTTGAGTAACTCTGGATGCTTCTGTATAAAAGACTCATCTTCCCAAGTGGAATCTTCAACCGGTAGTTTCCTCCATTTAATGAGATACTCGGAAATGGATCTATTCCTCAGCTGGCGAATTCTTGTGTCAATGATGGCTTTAGGCTCTAATATGATTTTTCCTTCCTCGTCAAGTTCTGGCAATATAGTTAGAACTGGGATCTTGTTACCTATAACCTTGTTTAAGCATGAAACATGGAAAACTAGGTGTACTCGTGAAGATGCAGGCAGCTCCAATTTGTATGCCATAGTACCAATATTTTGCAACACCTTATAAGTTCCATAGTAATTTGGTGATAATTTATTATTCTTCTTGGCTTGCTTGAGGGACATCTGTTTGTATGGTTGTAGTCTTAAAAACACCCAATCCCCCACTTCAAAACTTCTTTCACTACGATGTTGATCTGCTTGTTGTTTCATGTGGTTTTGTGCCATGGTCAGGTTGTCCTTTAAGATTTGGAGAATTTGTTGTTGATTCTCGATGTGATCTTCCACTGCTTGAACCTTAGATTTTTCT
>JASDQU010307598.1:69542-93217 GCA_032191745.1 Picea mariana
CACATTATGGAGATCAAAGAATTGCTCCATCTGAAGTATCCATGTGATTGGGTCCTTGCCATCAAACTTCCTCATATCAATCTTAGGAACATGGTTGGTCTTCAAACCAAAGTTGGAGTTTCTCCATTCTTGATTCACCTTCCTTGTGTCCTCATCATGAATTTCATGAGATGCACTTTCACTTTTGGGTGTCTTCTCTGTTACGAAATTTCTCAATACTTCCATGATCTCCCCTTTTAAGCCATCCATCTTAGTATCCAACTTAGCTTCCATTGAATCCATCAACTTAGCTTCCATTGAATCCATTTTAGTATCCAACTTAGCTTCCATTGAATCCATCTTAGTATCCAACTGAGCTTCCATTGAATCCATCTTATTTTGTAGTTCATTTATGTCCCTACGCATTTCTTCACCTTCATCAAGAGTCCAATTAGGATTTTTTGGAGGCTTATTTGGTGTAGAAGGTCCCTTTTTTGGTGGCATGTTGGCCAAATATCACTTTTGAATCTTGATTTTGAGGCGGTTCTGCTAGACAATATTTATTCTATTCTATCTCCCAAGTTTCGGCCCTTCTGGGTATGAAAATTTTATTTAGGTAGTTCTCTGATATTGCTTCTCTACAATGCCACAGGTCTGATCAAAATTGGATGTGCCAAGTGGAATTTATGGTAACTTCCTCACAACTTGCCGATTTTTGGCCTTTCCAGGAGATCTCACTTGTATAGCATGCTCCGCACAAAATAATTGATATAAAATTTTGAAACTCGCACCCAAAATACTACAGACTGTCCATGATCCAATGCAACCATTCCCACTCAATTTGGATACTCTATAAAGAAGTTATGATTGTTTTACCTGGAACACCATCTTGAGACTAGTCAATAGGACTAGTCAGATACCCTATCTTACACAAGGTGTATCTACAAATTTAAGATGACCCAGAAGATGAACATTTTACCATAGATACCTTGCTAATTTCTCTAAATGTCCTATAGATTTCAGGGTCTAAAACATTACAGAAAATGTTTTATAGCGAAAATTCCGCAATGACTCATTTCAGGATGATTCCAAAACCCTATCTTGTACAGGTTGTATCTCCAAAAGTATAAGGCCTCAGGAGATAAATTTTGAACCAAACGTACCTTTTTCTGTCTACTAAATATCCTCCAATCCATTCTTTCTGAAACATTGTAGAAAATAAGTTATAGCAAAAATTCCACGGTGTCTCAGATGTAGCAGCGAAACCCCAAGACCTTGAGCTCTGATACCATATGTTAAGAACCAAACATCAATATAGCATAGAAAAACTTTAGGAAAAGTACTCAACGCCTTTAAAAAGAGATAATTTCAGATAATAAGCCTCTTCGAGGGGGCAACCTCCTTTTTCCCCACTTAAATGTTCAAGTACAAGATGATTCAAAATGAAAATGTCTCCTTGGTATATATAGGAGACTAGGAGGTATAATTAGAACTATTGGCCTAAAGCCGACATAAATAAAATAACATTACTAATATAATATGCCCCAATTAAGGGGTAATGATCCAATATTAGGGCTTAAAAAATATCGATGTATCAAAAAGGGTTGCACTCTATTAAAAATAAAAGTCTATATCTTATGGTTTTAAATTGGACCTATTCAAGGCCTAAGATATATGAAATCAATTGTATCCAAGGCTTATATCCTAATATACATTGGGTTCCATGTCTATATGGTGAACTAGATCATGTTGCATATTTTTTTATTCATTCAGAATAATTATAAATAGATCTGCATCATGGTTTTCTAGGCTAAGTATAGGAATTTAGAAATGACATCATGTGGCTCCCTTACTTTTTTCAATTATTGCAGAAGGGTTAAGTAGGAAAATTGTTGAGGCTAAGAGTTCCAGTGTGTTAGGTGGTATTAAGTTAGGTGCTTCTTTCTACTTGACGCCTCATTTTTGTAGATGATTTATTACTTTTCTATGATGGTTCTAGAAAATATGTACACAAAGTAAAGGAGATTTTAAGCCTTATAGTATAAAAATATGCATGGATATAAATATGTAGAAATATTCCATTTCTTTTAACAACTGGAGGAGGATTAAGTGCGAAGAACACTTGATATTTTTCCTTTCCATAAGGTGGAACCACAAGACATTTTTAGGTACCTAAGATTTATATTGAGACGTAATGATTATGGGACAAGGAATTGGAAGTGGTTGATTGAAAAGGTTGAAAATCAAAGTAAGATGTGGTGTAACATATGGCTATCACTAGGTTGAAGGTTAACCCTAGTTAGGATGCATTATTGGCCATTAATATTTATTCAAATTCGTATGGATAGGAAAGATAAAATCAAGTGGAATACCAATTGCAAAGTGGTAATATTTGGCCAATCCTAAAGAGGAAGGTGGGTGGGGTTTAAAAAAATTATTTATTTAGGAAGGCCTGGGAAGCCAAAAGCTTATGGACACTAAAAAAACAAGCATGTCTTATGGTGATAAAAGCTTTATCAAAAGTATACAAAACCTTTTCCATTGGAAGAATGGATTAAGCATGAGATTAAACATATTAAAAAAGAGTTAGTATTTTGGAAGGATTTAGTTTGGTGATATCCCTTAGTAGGAAATTGGTTGTCTTGGAAAATTGACAAAGGTAATAAAGTAAGGATATGCGTAGATATGTGAGTTGGTAGTGGATAAGGCCTTAGGATTTTAAAGGAGTTGATTGTAACTCTGTAAAATCTAGGTATTTTTAAACTTTCCAAAGGTACTAACCCTATTACTACTATTGTTTTGCTTCAAGTGTGGAAAAGTCTTGAAGAGTTAAGTTTCTTTGAGGTGGTCCTCGAGAAATTGAGGAGGTTTGTTATTATAGTATAAGAAACACATTAATATTAGAGATGATGAATATTCCATGGTCTGGTCAAAAGAATATATCCTGGGGGATTTATACTCCAAGGATAGGTTACAAAGAAATGCTTTTTGAATAAACACAAGATGGATCACTTTGGTTGTGGAAGGATTTATAGAAACTCAAAATTCCTCTTAAATAAAAAGTATATATGTGATGTTCCTTATGCAATAAGACTTTAACCTAGGAGGTCTTTAAAAAACAAAGAAGGCATGTACTTGGTTGTTGTATTTTGTGTAAGAAATTCTCAAAAGCTATAAATAATTTATCGATTAGTTTTTGTTCTAAAATATAGTTTTGGTTGGAGATGGATGCAATTTCAAGGGTGAAGGATGGCTGGAAAGGGATATAAATTAATGAGAGTTTGAAAACATGGATACGTTTGGGTCATAAATGGGGTATAGATCTCTATCTAAAGGGGATACTGCGAGCCTTGAAACTGGAATTGGCTTAGGTGCTCTTGTCTTTCCCCCTTTGCCTATGGGGATGGAAGGAATGTTGAGTGATTCAAATGAAGGAACTAAAGTCCTATATATCACTAGTTACTGTGGTTTCCTAGGGAATTTTTCTTGCTATGAACTTAGAGATATTTCAAGAGAATACTATCCATTCTTTTCAATGTGCCTTTTTATCGCACAAGTTGTAGGTTGGGAAAAGCTTGACCCAAACCACAAAATGATGACAACTGAGAGAAAACCTCACCAATGTCACCTTAGATTGATATTCCAGTCACTTTATAGGTGAAGTTATCACCTCAAGGGGGGAATCTCGGGTCACCCTAGGGGGAAATGAGATGGAAAATGATACTTATGAATGGATGCCCATATAGGTCAAGTTTATAGATGGAAAAAGGGTTGGAAATGAGTCTCGGTAGTAGTTAATGGTTTCCAAGGAGTTCAAGAACCTGCGGTTGATGGTAGTAATTGAAAAATAAACAAGAAAACCAAACTATACGAGATATATGTTAGGTGGAAAAGAAGGTTAATGTTGTTTCCCCTATTAGCAGTATTCAACAAAAATTAATATCGATGATAAAATCAATTACTTACTACATAATAAACCATAAAAAGCATCAAGTATTTATTGGGCAATGAAGCATGAAACATGCAAACTAATTCCCAATACTTTCGCACAAGTTTTGATGGTGAATTAGGGATGGAAAAAGATGTTTTCAAAAGATTTTTCAGAGCATCCAAATGGATGTAGAAAATATTTTCTACAACAACAACTTTTACCCCAAGGAATTATCCAAAAAAATTCCCAACAATAGCCAACATCAAGTAGATTAACGATAGCAACTTTCCAACTATTTCCAATGGTAAAAGAGCAAGAAATTAAGCTTGAAAAATAGAGTTTGCAACAACCGTAATGAATGTAGCATAATTTTGTAACAACGACAAGATATCCTTGACCAATCAAAATTCCCTACTAGCTCAAGCAAGCGATTAAGGAAAAGAATTGATTCCACTTTGAACAAATTCAATATCTCGTAAAATCATGTATTTCAATGTAAGCATTTTATTTTTCCAAAACAATAAAATATTAGTTCCTTGACAAATGGGTTGTGGAGTCTTATTTTATTAGGTTAGGACTACTAAATCTCAAGGGGTGTAATGTCGTTTACTCCCTTTAGATAGCAACCCTAACAAGGTAAAGTCTAGGAGGGTGTAAACCATTTTACTCCTCCTAGCTACCTTTACAATAGCCTTTTCAACAAGCAATAATGATAAAAATGGGTGGGCGTTGTAAATCCTTATACTCCTCCATGGAACAAGAAATAAACCTAACAAAGTGTAGATTTTCCTTACCAATTCCAAGAAATGCCAAGACAAAACCCTAGTTACCAAGCAATTTGCATCACCAAAGCAAAGATAAAGAGCCTCCAAGAGTAGCACACCACCTCCTTTCAGAATAAAATAAATAAACCATATCACAATAGAGAGAGAGAGAGAGAGAGAGAGAGAGAGAGAGAGAGAATTTTCCCAAGTAGGGAGAAAATTTCAGCCAAGTATCCTTCTCCACATGGGAGAGATATGATCCAAATGAGATACAAATGATCTATATTTATACAAAATTTTCTAAATATAGTTTGTCCACAAAGTTAGGGTAAAAAAAAGGGTAAGGGTTCAACGTCCCTAATATTTCACCTTTAAAAAATAATATTATTTAATCTATACATTTGCACATGAAAGAAGCCCTAAAACATAATGTCGTCCCTTTAGGGAAAACTTTAGGCCCTTTTTGGCAAGTTGTTGAGATTACAGAAGGGACATTAGGCTTCCAAAAGCCGTATTCCAAGGTGCTAGGAACTATATCCACTAAATCAAGGTGCCAATCCTCATCAAAGTGTCTAGTGTCGCATCACCACCACGTCCTAACCTATGTGTGACGTCAAGCTCCAAGAAGGTGACGTTTTTTCTCTTTGAAGCAAATTGTTTGTCATGTAGGGGATGTGTAATATCCTCCATGATGTCCTCTAGGCCTCCAAAGGCATGTCTCTATGATATGGCATGTGGGCCCTTGGAATCCAACGTGTGGGATTCAATCCCCATGGAATCCCAAGCCAGGATTGTTCCTCCAAAACTGCTCACTAGTTAGGTCCTGCAAAGACAAATGGATACGCCCTCCAAGTATCTCAAATCAAAGCATAATGATGAGTAAATAAAATAAATAAAGGATCCATCTAAGAAATTACATCCAAACCACCTAATCAAAATAAACTAATGGTCAAAGACCCTACACAATTTCCCAAGTTTAGGTATGGGAGGGTTGACAAGACGACCTATTGGGTGAATCGTTGCTTAAGTTTAGGGGTGTTTCCCGAGGGTACCTCCCTCTAAGTCATATGGATGAGGTGTCATAGATGGGGGGATGAATTTTGGGAATGGATTTCATGACATATAATGGGTTGTAGTGTCTCATTTACGAGTGCCTTTGAAGAGGGTGTGATGCACCTACGTTTTCAATGCATCTTTTTTCCAAACCAATTTAATGCCATTAATTAATTAATAATCCAAAACCTTGTGTACTCCCTATTGGTGAATTGATTAGATTGGGGTGAAGTACCACAAGGCCACTTGAAGCTATATGTATACAGAGTGCCATATGCAAGGAAAGAAAGGGACACCACATAAGTTTTCTCACCTCAACAAGTGGGGACATTTATATAATTCTAATTTGCTTTCGCTGGTATTTCATTTTTAAGGAGAAGCATTTCATTTCTCTCAAGACCTATTTGGGTGAGCATATGAAAGGTTCACAAGTAAGATTTTATCTTTTTCGATATATCAATCCTCTAGGCATTCATCCTCTTCTTCACATGAAATGAGGGATAACCCCTTCTTGGCTTAGTACACCCGAAAATACCAAAAGGTGAGGAGATGAGGTGATGAAGTGTGGAAAGTGACAAGTATGGTCAGGAATGGCATGATGACTCATCAAAAGGACCTACCAATAGCATACCTATCCCTAAGTGTGACCCACTTACTAGGGTGCAATGTCAACCACCAAAGTGAAATAGGGCAATGAGCATAATGTCCAAGCAAATGTCACATAATCAAAAGTAGTAATAGATGCAAAAAACTCAGATGCTTCAAATATTGAAATGAAACTGATCATAATACCTGACTTGTACCTCATGGATAAAGACCCAATGTCTTCAGAAGGCCAATTGATGTGATGGATACCATCGTGACAAACTTGGATTTGTGGTGGTGAGTTGGGTCTATGTCTGTGCAAGTGGACATTGTTGGTCAAGATCTCTCTCGGTACTCCATATATGCAACCTGAGGGCCTCGAGACATCATCTCCTTAGTTTTTCCTAGGAGTTGGGGATAACATCTGGCTCCTACTTGGGGACATGTGCTCATCATAGAGTGCATGAGAACAACAACATATCTTGGTGGAACCATGCCTACACTGAAACATCACATTGTAAAATATAGGGTGGTTCTATCACCCTTCGTCTATATACATCAAAACCAGAAATGGAACTAATCTAGAAAAAAAAAATTTAGCATTTTTTCAAAACAATCTAACCTTAACATGAAATCAATATGAAAGTAGAGAAAAATGAAATATGAAATGAAGTTAAACTATCATGATCAATCAATATCCCAATGCAAGAAATCAAGATGACCTACCTACTTACCTGGGGTTGTGGGGCCCTGAAGATCAGGTGATGGGTGATGTCAGGTGAATTCATACAACTAGTGAAACCTAAGGGCCTCGAGACATTTTTGGTCAAGTTGTCTCTTAGTAATCCATGTATGCAACCTAAGGGCCTTGAGACATCATATCCTTAGTTTTCTCTAGGAGTTGGGGATAACATCTAGCTCCTACTTGGGGACATGTGCTCATCGTAGAGTGCACGGGAACAAAAACATCTCTTGTTGGACCCATGCCTACAATGAAACATCACACTGTAAAATCTAGGGTGGTTCTATCACCCTTCATCCGTATACATCAAAACTAGAAATGGAACTAATATAGAAAATAAAATTTTAACATTTTTTCAAAAAAATATAAACTAAACATGAAATCAATATGCAAGTAGAGAAAAATGAAATATGAAATGCAATTAAACTATCATGATCAATCAAGATGCCAATTCAAGAAATAAAGATGACCTACCTACTTACCTGGGGTCATGGGGCCCTGAATATCAGGTGATGGGTGATGTCAGGTGAAGTCATACAACGAGTGAAACCATTTATTCACCATTTCATAAAGGTATCTCCCCATGTGCTTAATCATGTGAAACAAAAAATATAAGTCCAACATATAATAACCATGAGCATAAATAGACATATAATCAATCATAAAATAAAACTCATGGAAATGGGTGGGAGGGAGGAAATCTTGTTGAAAAGAGTAATTGCAATCCTGATAATCCCGAAAATCATGCCAGAAAGGATAGCCACAAGCTCGTCAATACATCTATGAAGAGGGATATCATATGTAGACGATGGCTCATATTCATCTCCATTAGTATGATCAATTCTACCTGAAGATTGAGAATATATTAGAGACACCAAGAATACCTCATGATTTCCATGAAAAGAAGGAATGAGGTAAGGGACAAGCTCATGTATAGAGAAAGAAAAACATGGCCTCTTCATCTATAAATCCCTGTAGAAATCCCCAATATGAAAATACTTTCTCTTTGTAGAGTGAGCCTTTGATTTCTATGGGATGGCCACATCGTGGTGTTCATCTAAAATTGAGGATGAATGTTGATGAAATTACTCATAGGACAAGTTTGTATCCCCAAAAGGATATGCATCACAAATCCTTAGTGATGGATGAAAATTACCCTGAAAATGTTGTGTCAAGTCATCCTTGAATGGATGAAACAAATATGTAATCATATCACTATTAGGATTCCAAACATATGAATCATACACGCATGAAGACCATTCCTTTGAAGATGATACGTCAATCCCCTCTTCCTGAGAGCTACCCTCAATGTTGTAAATGGGGTATCCATCAAAACTGACACAAACAACATCCCATGTACGTCTCTCAGTTTGTATGAACATGTCTATATGATCATCAACCAAATCCAAGGGTTCTTTCATAAAATCATCAATATGACTGAAAATAACCATCTCTTTGTCTTTGTGTGCTAGAAGGACGAAGGATAGGGAGGCTCCAAATGGATCTTCAATTTCTTCATCATTGAGACTAATTTGTTCTTCAAATTCATGCACATGAGGAGAGTAAGGATGAAGAACCTTACCTTCATCAAGCGGGAGAAAAGACAACGATGTCTCAACCTGTTACGATTGGTCATAATTATTCTTTCTCTTTATGGACATGCCCCTCCATCACCTCTTCATCGCAACTAGATTGATCCTTAATGAAGAGTGATTTGTTTTCCTTCTTTCAAAAGGATTTGTTGCATCCAAGGGATATTCTAATACTTCTTCACTTCCAAAGTCATGGGATAAAGTATCATCAAGATTGTCAAAAGGGTCACAACTCATCATGTTCTCTTCTTGATGTGCAGGAGAAGTAGAGGCCTTGATGTATTCATCAAGTGGACAGGAATATATAATCACTTCATTTTCATCAAATGTATCATCTAGAGATACAACATTGTAACGTCCCCCAACCCATCCGAGGGACATTATAGTGCAGAATACTCTTAAAAACGAAATTTATGACCAAACAAATTCATTCATTTATAGTTAGATGAATACATGTAGCTTACAACTATGAATTAAAACTGATTTATCTACTATATACAATTACAAAATAGAAGCATCTATAGCATGTTATTAATCAACATGAAATGCATCTAAACAACTCATTACAACAACATATAAATCACTTCCAAACACACAGAGTTCATGCATAACAATTAAACACATAATTTAACACACAGTGGGATAAAACACTTATATTTTCACAACAATTGTGAAACCAACTACTGATTGATGTTCCACCCAACCATAAACTGACTAATCCAAATCTCAATAACCGGTCACCCCTGAGATAAGGCTAGTAATCCACAAAAGAGGGTGGTCTCTCACAGTCCACTCACAGCTCATAACACTCTCAACCCAACTGATTTTCTCCTACAACTATCATGATTTTCCACCAGCTCTCTTCCTCTTAACCTGTACAACCCAAGGAATGTACCCCTTCACCGATGTCAGTCCCTCAAGAAACTCGAATATCTCAACTGGGAACTCAAGGGAAATTGTTGCTAGAAAAAAATATTAGCAAACCAACAAAAAACACTTTTTGTTTTAGTGCAACTCACATAGAAATTCACTCTTCAGGCCTGAAAACATGGCTCTTCAATTTTCCAGCTCCAATTCACTCCAATTACACTCCATCTTTCTCTAGAATTCACCCTCCATGGCTACATCAACTTCATGCTCAGTTTCTTCCCCTCCCTTGGCTCTCCTTCAAAAACTTGACTAATTAGCAACAGTTGTTCCTACCCATACGAATTTACTCTCTTTTGCTTCCCTTTTTTTCACTCACACTCTTCCCCAAGCTCATTTTACTCAACCCCCATGTGCCCAATAACTTTGGGATGTGACTACTCATACCCACCCTCTTACATGTATTCAATTATTGGCTTAGGGAACACTCAATCAGAAATGGGAAGGTTCATATAAAAATAGAAAATTTAGGAATTGCAATGCTTTACAATGGAAAGAAGCGGAGTTGCGAGGTAAAACTATGAAAGATACAAGAGAGGTTATATTTTACTCAGAAATATTAAGCAACCAACACAATATATTCTAGGTTAAATTTTCGGAAGAACTACTCCATTGGATAGATAGGCTCCAAGAAGCTTTGGAATTCCAAGAACATTTCAAGAAGACCTGTACTTGGGATACAAAAAATATTGTAGCGCTCCATCGGCTAGATCGCCCGATCACACGAGTAGTCTATTTCTGGGTCGAAACAACTATGGAAGAAAAGATAGCAGGAGATCAAAGGATCATAGTTCTAGACTTAGCTCTAGAATACACCCCTTCCAGGTGGTGGGCTAGTCACAAAGCAGTAATTAAGAATTAGGAGGATGTGAAGCATGCTATCCAGTGTAGATTTCAAGATAAAGAGTATTTGAAATCAGAAATGTGGATAGATTTTCAAGTTGCACAACTTTGCAATGGGCAGTCTGATCCTAAAAAACATATCGAACAATGTGTAAGACAATGGAAAGTTGTGGAAGTACCATCTCACTTGTGGGATCAAGTATTTCCCCATTCTATAGGTCCGATACCGAAATCCTGGTACATTCATGAAGAGACCAGAAGGCAGACCAACAGTTGGAAAACTTTAGCAAACCAATTTTGCAAGGAATTCTCTTTCACAAGTACCTTAAGCTTAATATAGTCCTGCAAAGAATTAATTAATTTTTTTTTACCGATGTTTGTAAACAGAAATCAGACCCAATGGTATGTGCTAAGCATAGTCAAGTGCTTCAGTCTAACCTTCACTTGGACATGGACAAGACACCCATAGAATGCTATAAAATTGAGAAGGATTTGGAAAACCTTGATGATTTATAATAATTGAGAGATTTAGCCATTAAGGAAACAAAAGGATGTAGAGAAATCCAGAACACGCTACCCAGTTAGACTGATAGCTCTTATAACCATCCATTGAAGTTGTGAAAAGTCAACATAGGAACTACTGAGCAACCCAATATAGTTGTTGTAGGAGATTGTTGGGATGAGAAAAGTAGCCATGAAATACATAGCCCATTGTGAGAGTATGAGGAATTATTCCCAAAGACATTCTCAGAGCTAAAAGGGATAAAAGGGGCTATGGGAGAGATTAAAATTGAACTAAAACCGGGATAAAAACCTATAAGGAATAGACCATATCGTCTTAACCCTAGGGTGAAAGAGAAGGTTAAGAGGGAAATAGACAAGATGCTTGAGGCCGAACTTATTTTCCTAGCTGAAGAAGCACAGTGGGTTAGCCCCATAGTCATCCAAATAAAGAAAGGTATAGAGGACATTATTGTATGTGTATGCTACATAAGACTTAATTCTTCCTATGTGCATGACCCTTTTCCCACACTTTGTATTGATGAGGTGCTAAAACAGGTTGCGAGGAAAGAGTCTTACTCATTTACGGATGGGTTTTCAGGGTATCACCAAGTGAGAATTATCGAAGAAGACAAAAAGAAGACCAAATTCATAACAGAATGGGGGTCATTTTCATATAATTTGATGCCCTACGGTCAAAAGAATGCCCCTATAGTTTTTTCCTGGATTGTAATAGCAGCCTTCCAAGAATTTATTCACAAATTTATAGAAGTTTATATGGATGATTGGACGATGTATAGTCTGTTGAAAGAACATGTAGCGCTACTACGATTGATGTTTGATCAATGTAGGGAACTACATATATGTTTAAACCTTAGAAAGTGTATCTTATGTGTTCCACGAAATATGTTAGGCCACATAGTCTATCGAGAGGGAGTGCTGGTAGATCGAGCCAAAGTTGCGGTCTTTGAATATGACACCGCCTACGAGCGCTAAATAATTGCATTCAATGTTGGGGCACACAGGGTACTATCGCAAGTTCATCATAAGGTATGAGAATATTACTGCACCCCTGGAAAATCTACTAATGAAATCTGAATTGTTCCAGTGGACACTAGAGTGTGATCGAGCATTTGACATCTTGAAGGAAAAGCTCAACACAACACCTATTTTGATATTTCAAAATTGGGAAAAGTAATTTCATGTACACGTGGATGCATCATGTATTGCCTTGGGAGCCATCTTAGCACAACTGGGAGATGGAAATATAGATCATCCCATCTATTTTTCTAGAAAGAAGCTATCACAAGTTGAACGCAACTATACAACCATAGAAAGGGAGGGTTTTTGTATGATTTATGCTCTACAGAAGTTTAGACATTACTTGTTAGGCTCTCATTTTAAATTTTTTATTGATCATTCTGTGTTAAAATATCTAGTTAACAAGTTTGTCTTGGAAGGAAGAATTTGTCGATGGTTGTTACTGATTCAGGAATTTTCATTTGAGGTGATCATCAAACCTGGAAGATGCAACTTGGGTCCCGATCACTTGTCTAGGTTGGAGTCAGGGGAGAGTGGTGGAGCAATCGATGATCAACTCCCAGATGAAAACCTGTTCTGATTTGAGGCAGTACCAGAATACCTGGAAAACATAGTAGTTTTCTTGAGTATAGAGGCCTTCCCTGAAACGTACTTCGCAACTCAGAAACAATATATGGTGGTTTGAGCAGCGGACTATAAATTGATCACAGTGAAATTGTATAAGTTGGGATAGACAATATCCTCAGGAGGTGCGTTTTGTACCATGAAAGACAAGACATCCTATGGGAGTGCCACAATGGAGTTGTGGGAGTCCATGTCGGAGGAAAGTCCACTATGCAGAAAGTCCTCCAAGATGGATTATGGTGGGCCATGCTCTTCAAAGATGCGATGGAATATTCTATATCTTACGATGTTTGCCAGAGAGTAGGTAAGCCAGCATGACAAGACGAATTACCTCTTCATCTAGTTCAAGCTCTGCAATCATTTGAGAAGTGGGTGGTTGATTTTATTGGACTGATCAACCCCATGGCTAAGCACTCAAAGGCCAAGAATATTATCACCGCAACTGACTACCTGACACGATGGGTTGAGGTAGCAATTTTTTAGGATTATTTGACCGATACCTCTGCCAGGTTTATATTTGAAAACATTATCACTCGGTTTGGATGTCCTAGGATCCTGAATAGTGATCAGGGTGGTCATTTTATCAGTAGTACAATATCAAATATTACGACAAAGTTCTTAATCCAACATCATAAAAGAAACCCCTACCATCCACAATCCAATGGCATAGTGGAAGCATTTAAAAAAATTCTGAAAAGAGGTTTGATGAAGGTTTGTTGTGCAAACAGGGAAGATTGGGATGACAGAGTCCCAATAGTTTTGTGGGCTTATAGGACGACCACGAAGAAACTTCACAGGTACACTCCATTTCAGATAGTCTACGGGAAAGAGGTTGTGGTACCTATAGAATTAATTCTCCCTAGTCTCTACATAACACAGGTCAGACATATGTCAGACGATGAATCAGTTGCACAGAGGGTTATGAAGTTGTAGGAACTTGATGAGACTAGGTTTTTAGCAGACTTTCATCAAACAGTTGAGAAATCTAGGCACATTAAGGCCAAAACATTTGTGCAAGGTGATAAGGTCTTACTTTATGACAGTCGATACCAGAAACATCTAGGCAAGTTGCACATGCATTGGTTGGGCCCATTTATAGTTACAAAGATTCGACACTCTGGTGCAGTCAAACTAGCACAATTGGATGGTATACTTCGACCGGGATGCGTGAATGGCACTCTCCTTAAACCTTGTATTTCTCAAGAATGGGCTAAAGGACTGTTTCTCTATTCCAAAGGAGCATGTATAGTAGTTAGATTTGAATTTCTGTAATTTCTTTAAATTCATTTAATAAAGTCGGAGTGTGAATTGTTGCACCGCGACATGTATTTCATTTTTTTTTCAGTCTAAGCATTACTTTGGTGCAGAATTAATTACTCAATAGCACAGGATCAGAAGATCCATGATTACATTAACTGTAGTCATTAAATATGACGAGGACCCCATTTTAGTCAGAGGGAGAGAAAATTTGAATTGAATCCTATTGCATGTGCCACACACACCCTGTCTAGTCATAGCCTTTATGATCACTACATTACCCTAATTATGTTAAGCCATAAATACGCGATATGCGAAGATTCCAACGATATTCACGCCAGAATTATCAACTGTTCAAACGATAAGGCCTGAGGTTGGCCACATCCTTGTCCACTTGTTTAGTAAATTCCAGAATCCCCCAGATAGATTTACCCTATTAACAGTCCCATCGGATAACTCAGCTCCAGGGTGTGTCTATAGGATTAATCATGAGTGGCCTTAGGAGTAATGACAGAACCCTCCAGCTATACTGAGTATAAGGTTGGGCGAACTCAACACAAGAATTATTGTTTTCTAATTTATGTTTTAGATTTCTAAACTGTCATAGTGCTTGAAAAATTCCCTCAGTTGCGACCCCGAAGCCCAGTACAATCGGTCTAAGTATTTTACTAGGCCATAGAAGTGATGCTAAGAGCGAAAGGAAGTTGGAGTTCAGTCTCCAAAGAAGTAGTTCCAGATGAGCCATGTGATCCCTGGGTTGAGGTCGTGGGTGACCTCAAAGGAAAGGTCGAGCAATTGAAGCTCCTCGACCTCAACCTGACAGACCAGGTATTATTCCCGCATATGAACATCTATGTTTTCTGGGATGTGGCTCCAGATGATATGGGAGGGATGCAGTTCATGTTGAAGTCAGAGTTTATCAACCTCTTCAACTCCAGCATTATGAATCTTCGATATTTGCCAGTTTTCGACACTACTGGTGAGGTTGTGCGGTGTACCAAGTTCCTCACCAACCGAGTACATGACATGAGCTAATGGATCGATTGATGGTATCCAATTAATTCATAGTATATCCATCAATTCACGAGCCTATCCGTCAAAGGTGAGGATGTATCAAAAGGGTTCCAAGGCCCCAGTAAGCATGGAAATAAAAAGGAAGAACCCAATCTGTATGAAATATTTCATACACAGAGAGGGGGGCACACAACCAAGATTGACCCAATTCTCCCAGAGACAATCATAATAGCTTTCTATGTGATTTCTAGCAAGGTGATGAAGTCCTATTACAAGGACGAGTGCCCGTTGGATGCCTTGTCAGTGGAGCATTTTTGTGCCAATGGAGCAGTATTCAATTGGTGTAGCTATCTGCTTGGAGAACTCCTGGTAGCATGTGAGGAAGCTCAGGCGAAGGGTGGAAACTTCACTTATGGATACTTTATCATTGAGTTCTCCATGTTGAAGAGGATGCCACCCTCAAGAAGACCACTATCACCAGAAGATAAAGGTCAATTAGAAAATATGTTCGATCCTTGTCACTCAAGGTCATACTTAGAGAACACAACATTTAACAATGAATCATTCTTGAAGTGGTACAACCATATACTAGGCGCAACTCAGAGGTTGGACATACCACAATAGTTTCTCAACTTGAACACGAGGAATATTGCATTCAGGTTGAATCGCCACCATACCTTTGTTTGGCCTAGGCATGTCAAAATTGAAGACTTCCACTCCTGGATGTTTTCATTCTATATAGATGAGGATGCATTTGACAAGGAAGTAATGCCATGGCCAGGAGTGAAATACAACCCACGTAAGTCAGCGATGCACTACTCCTACTTGTAGAGCTCTTGAAGAAAATGGGACAAGAAATAGGAGTAGGGCCGAGATCAAGCCTAGAGGAGAAAAATCAAGATGTCTTTATGCACATGGACTCAGAAGAGGAGGAAGATGAGACATAATCTATAGAACACAAGAAGAGCACGTTGCCCATGTTCCCACAACTTCTGAAGCAAGCTATGCTGACAGGTAAATATGCCAATCACATCCTAAATTCTACTTTCATTGGAGACCCCCTAGTTAAGAAACCCAGGAGAGGGCCCTCCCCAGTGAATATCATGAACCGTCAGCCAATATCATCGACCATACCTCGTACTTGAGAAAAACCTTGAGCAACCCAAACAATCATTGACATCCAGGATCACCTTAAACCCGATACCACTGCATCCACCACCATAATCACCGAACAACCCCCATCACCCCCACAACCCCCATCACCTCCACAACCCCCATTTCCACAACAAGAAATGACCATCCAACCCCAAACCACTANAGCAAGCTATGCTGACAGGTAAATATGCCAATCACATCCTAAATTCTACTTTCATTGGAGACCCCCTAGTTAAGAAACCCAGGAGAGGGCCCTCCCCAGTGAATATCATGAACCGTCAGCCAATATCATCGACCATACCTCGTACTTGAGAAAAAACTTGAGCAATCCAAACAATCATTGACATCCAGGATCACCTTAAACCCGATACCACTGCATCCACCACCATAATCACCGAACAACCCCCATCACCCCCACAACCCCCATCACCTCCACAACCCCCATTTCCACAACAAGAAATGACCATCCAACCCCAAACCACTAAACCTGAGCTTATGCAGTTGGATCCCCCGACCTACCTGAGCATGTACCAGAACTCATTGGTCTGACCCCTAAAGTCTCGAGCCAGTCAATTGTTCCATTTTTACCGATTTAGGACACTTCGCCTTTGATGGAGACTCAAATTGTGCCAATACCAGAAGCCCCAAGAATTCAACTGCCTCTCTCAACAATCAATGTTGAGAGTGTCATCCAAAGAAGAGGAACCACAAAAACCGTGGTCCAGAAAGAGGCAGAAGTACCAGAGGTTCAAAAGGAACCTGAAATGACGTCAGGATAGAGTGAAACTTCATTCAAAGAGAAACTAGAGCTATTACTCCAGAACCCATAGCAGTGCAGAGAGTTGGTGTAGCTCTGGTTGGCGAAAATAGAGATGTTCCCATTCCTTCCATCGATGGTGAGGAATAGACTTGTGTAGCAGCCATGAGGCCCATCTACAGGGGAGGAAGAGGTGGAGACACCTTTGGAACACTCAACGGCCAGTGGACTCCCAGAACAAGTCTGAATACCTAGGGATCCCACTACTTCTTATGGTGACCTCACTCAATGGTCTTCAACATAGCTAATAAGAATGATCAGAGCTTCAACTGATCAATTGGAGCAGAGGCTCCAATAGACTGAATGAGAAGCATAGTTTTGCAAGGAGGAATCACTCCTTGTGCAAGCACAATGGATGCATGAGGAGTATGCAAGGATCCAGGAAGATAAGAAAGTGAAAACGGTTCAGGAAAATATTGTAGAATCCTAGACATTGATTCGAAGGATAACACCACAACTGCCTGAGTCCAGTGCAGCAGGTGAGCTTGTGTAGCAGATCGAGCTACTCCAGGTATCACGGTCAGAGCTGGCCATTCACACAGAGAAACTTGAAGCATAAAATTTAGGAGAGTTACTGTGAAGCAGAACAACAACCTTAGAAACTTCAAGAGAAAATGGAAAGGGTCGTGCTTGAAGGAAATAACGTAAGAGAAGCCTTGCACAAACAAACTACAGAATGCACGAAGATATTTTGGGAAGTTAGCAACCGAATGGGTATTATTTCACGGCGCAACCAGAATATGGAGGACTTGAGCACGAAGATCCATTTGCTCAATGAGGAAGTTTCTATCACCATGGATATGCTAGAGCAGCAAGAAAAATTTGACTAGATCCAGCAAGCAGACAATGAGCTAAAATTTGACTAGATCGATAGTTAAGAAAGAGCTATGAGAACTTCGACCTATCGTTCAAACAACCTATCTGTAGATGCATCAGGCATATGCTACAGTTGAATCAGAGTGGAACTCTTTGGTCGCGTCCAATCCTAAATGATGCATTATAGACGTGACTCAGTAGTTCGTGGCCGAAGCTTCACTCCTTGCTAGGAAGTGGCAAGACAAGGTTGTCAATTTCCAAGGAGTAAAGAAGAGAGCCCTGGAATTGGTCCCAGAGTTGGTCCCTTTGTTTGAAGAAGTGGAAAAGGAAAGGACTCAAATAGAAACTGGAAGTAAATCAGAGATAGAAGATAAAGAAAAACAACAGGCCAGTCCAGAGACCACGGAAGAACCAAGTACTTGACTCAAGGACGAGTCAAGGATTGTGGTCAAAGCCTATTTGGCCCTTCATTTTTTTGATAGAATTTGTGTAAGGAATTATATAGTCCCAATTTTGGTAAACAAAAGTTCTGAAACTCACAGAGGATATAGACAACAGAATGAAGAAAGAAACCGAAAACAGTTGGAAGGACAACACAACACCAACATGAAGAAAGAAGTTACAACATAATCAGAAAAGAAAGCATGAAAGTCTCAAACCCGAAGATCCCAATTGGCTTATGTATACGTGATGAATATGATTTTAAGGGGTTCAAATGGAGATGTAATTGAAATAGTTGTTCAGATGTTTGTTAGAAAGGGTTCGAGTTCTGTGTTATTGTCCATTTTTGGGTAAATGTTAGCTAGAGTTATAGAGTCTAGGTTTGGAACCAGGCCAAGGTTGTAACAGAGTCATGTCCTGTTGTAATGTTAAAGAGCAAGGGTTTTGGTTAACCTTGTTTCTCAGTAGCATAGATTTTTGTTGTTAGTTTTGGCATGATCGAGTTGTGTCTGTAAATTAGTCGAATCATGTACTTGAGAAGAACCATATGACGTTAATACAAAGAGAGACCCAAATTTTGAAATTATTGTGTCTATTTAGCTTCATATTATCTTGAATGTTTCTTTGTATTGCCTTTATGTCAAATATGGTTAATTGGATATATCTTCTTTATGAATGTAATGCAACATTGTTTTCTTTAATCTGGGTTAGGAATGTTCAGACAATTCTAGTTTTAATCTATCTTGCGTAGGACTAACATCGATCCTAATATTGTATGGATTTGTCTTGTTAGGATATTTAGACACTTAGGAGTTAGTTAAGATATACTTGGTCTATTGTGCTTTTAGGTAAAAGTGTGTTTTCTAGTGTGTTTCTTTAGTATGCATTTGTAGTTAGGAAATCTGACGATCACGATATGTTCCCGACATAGAGTGATCTGATAGTTCATACCCTCCTTGATCTTAACAGGAATTGATCCATGGATTAACACCCGATTGGTCCATGATACCTATTTAAAGAGCATGGAGGGTCATTTTCCGATGATCGATTGTGAGAAACTCTCTTGTAAAATCTCTCTGTAATCTTTTTCTTTGCATTAATAAACTGCTCCAAGTGGCCGCGTTGGTTGGGGTCGTGGATGTTTCTCCGTAGGGGTTTTACCACATGAAAACATTGGTCTGTTGATCTTTGATATGGTTATTTGATTGGATACTGAAGGTGTTCATCCTCTATTGGAATACTTGTGTTGTCAAACATGGTATCAGAGCCTGTTTGGAGACCTGCTCCTGTTGTAGATTGAGATCATGAAGCCGAGTTGTCTCATATCCATTTTCTGTCATTTCTGTACATTTCTAGGCCGAGAGGACTGTTCCATTGCATCCATATCACTCGTTTCAGTTAGGAACACTTTTCATTTCACTCGAAAAGGTTTCTTTTTTCTCAAGATACGACCATTACAGTCAGATTCAGAGGTATAAAGTCTGAATACACATTTTTTTAATTTCTGCAAAGTTTTATTTTGGTTTTATTTCGGTTTGATATTATTTGTTTCTGGGTTGCTACTCTTTTAGATCTGCGTATTCTCTTTTCCCCGCACCCTATGCGATATCGACAAATCATAAATAGATAGGAAAATGTGCATCTTCCGGGTAAGTTAACTGAGATCTAACCCTTGTTGTCATCGAGAAGCGAAATTTTTTTCTTGTGTGAAAAGAGGTTTTTTTAGCATGCTCTCCAAGGCTGTTTTCAACAACACCCACAATCATCCTTTTGAACATTACAATATTTTTTTCTATACCATTTGATTAAAACTTGCCTTATTAAGTAAGAGGTCTTGAGTTCAAGTCTCTCCTTTGTTACTTTTTTGAAAAAGTTCATGCTAAAATTGTAAAGTGTATTTCACTTCAAGTATAAAAGTGAATCACTATAAGTAGCTTTAATATTTTATTTTAGAATTATTTATTTTGCATGCGGCTTTATAAGGTAACTTCTTTGTAAAAGTGATCCCCACTTCTCTTTATAAAAGTGGGTCACTTCATAAAACAACTTACACTATCACGTACTGGTCAGTTCGCTATCGTTTATGCCTTTTTTTAAAAGGGCATAACTCTCACATCGGAAGTCCGTTTTCAGTGCCGTTTTTTTTAAAACCACATAACTTTTCGAGATATTTCCATCTAGATCATAAGTTTTAGTTTTTAAATCCATATTAGCTTCATATTTAATATGGATTCTACAAGTAATGTTTTGCTTACCAACACCAACTACTTCCAATGGAAATCTCATATGGAAGATTTATTAAGAAGTAAAGGTTTGTACCGGATAATAGGAGTGATGAAGCAGGTGGACTAATTAGAATGTCCATCTCTCCTAATTTAAGATACCATCTCCAAGAAATTGATGACCCCGAAGAAGCTTGGAACAAGATTGAATCTGTGTTTGGTAAACTCAATATTATTCGAGCACAATAGTTAGAAAATCAAGTACTGACCTTGATTCCAAGTGATTTTTCTTGCCTTAGAGACTATCTATCTAGGTTTAAAACACTCCGAATTTTATGTGAATAATGTAAGATAAAAATGGAGGAAGAATATTGCATCTAGCTTATTCTTTCTAAGCTAGGTAGTGCATATTTTGTGTTTGTATCTACCTTTTATTCCATGAGAGAGGCTCTAGGGAAAGCTTATGAAAAACCCACTCTTGAGTCCTTTTGTGTTGCTTTGATTAGAGAGGAAGATAATATTGTACAACTTGGAGTGATCAACACTGCAAGTACCTCAAACAAAGCCTTAGTTTCCCAGCAGAAAGATAAACCCAAGAATCCCAAGAAGCAACATCCTTGCCACAACAACAAGCAATATAAGGGTCCCAAACCCACTTAGACAGTTTTTTCTCCGAATGGAGACAAAACAATGAAATATAAAAATAAGAAGACTGACAGACATTGCAACTTTTGTGATAAATATGGTCATGATGAGTCCAAATGTTTCAAGAAGATGGTATCTTTAGAAGCAACAATGAAGAAGCACAACATCAGTATTAATCCTACTTCTTCTTCTTCTTCTCATGGACATGCACTTTCTGCTTCTGGTTTCTCCTTCAATACACCTTCTACTTATACTTATGATAAGTGGCTTATTGATTCTAGAGAATCTTATCATATGGCTACAGATAGAGACATATTTTCTACTCTAAATGAATGTAACACCATGAAAATATTTGTTGGTGATGATAGATATCTTAGTGTTGAAGGATCTAGAACAATACAAGTATAAAATGGTCATTTCAATGATGTATTATGTGTTCCAAGTCTTTCCTGTAACCTTCTATCAGTATATCAAATCACTCATTCAGGTGAAGGTAAAAATGTAGAGTTTTCACCTCACCAAGTTGTAATCAAGGATCTAAAAGATCATGATCATGTTCTTGCAACTGGAATTGTTGATGATTTTATCAGGTTGTACAAGTTTGACAACTTTGGGTCATCATCTTTTTCATCATTTTTTGTTTCGCATAGTGATGACTTGAGAAAACTTTGGCATGAGTGGTTTGGTCATCTAAACTATCGCTCATTGCAACAACTATGTAATCAACAGATGGTGACTGGTCTTTCTCTTGTTTCATGCAGATATGGTGTTTGTGCCGGTTGTGTTCTCAACAAACATCATCGAGACAGTTTTGAAAAATGTGCCTCTTGGCATGCCTCGGGTCCTTTGCAGCTTGTTCATAGTGATTTGTGTGGTCCACTTTCTTCTCCTTCTTTTTCTGGGTGCAATTATTTCTTAACTTTCATTGATGAATTTTCTAGACGTACTTGGGTTTACTTCTTAAAACTTAAGAGCAAAGTTTTTGACAAGATTTTGGCCTAAAAGGCCCTTGTAGAAAAGCAATATAGACATCAAATTCAAAGGTTAAGAATAGATAATGGAGATGAATATGTGAACAATAATTTTACAAATTACTGCACTACACAAGGAATCCAAATGCAACACACTATTCCATATACACCACAACAAAATGGTGTTGCTGAGAGAAAGAATCACACATTAAAAGAAATGGCTAATTATATGATCCAATCTAAGGGATTAAGTATAAAGTATTGGGCGAAATCCATCAACCGTGAAAATTACATAGTAAATCGCTCTCCCACAAAGGCTCTTAAAAATATAACATCGGAAGAATCTTGGACTAAAATTAAACCAGATGTAAATTACTTCCATGTATTTGGTAGTATAACATGGGCTCACATTCCTGATTAGAAAAGGAAAGCATTGTAGCCTAAAAGTGAGAAGTGTATATGTGTTGGTTATTCTGAAGATGTCAAAGGTTACAGACTTCTTCAATCACATTGTAATGAAATTATTATTATAAGAGATGTTAAATTTGATGAAAATCGTTTGGCTTGCGAGCATGATTTGGTGTTTGTGCCTTCTTTGGCCTGCGAGCCTAATTCGATGATTGTGCCTTCTTCGACCTACGATCCATCTTAAACTTTTTTTCCTTCTTCTGATCTGGTTTCTTCTTTAGATGATGACAGTGAGGATGAAAATCCACCTCCACCTTCTCACCCTCCTCCATATGAGTCCTTTGAACCTGAACCAGCACCAGTTCCACCGCTTCCTAGATGGGTTCGTTCAACACGAGAAGTAGCTAGTGATCTTGTCAATGATCCTTTAGATCAACATCGGACACATTCATAGTTCCAGTGAGCCTCTTCTCGTTTGTCTCAAGTTTCAGAAAATCAAGATCCAGTGACATTTGCATAAGCTTCAGGTCATCCATGTTGGGATACAACAATGAATGAAGAGTATCGTTCTGTAATGGAAAACAATACTTGAGATCTTGTACCTCTTCCAAAAGGAAGAAAACTTGTTAGATGTAAATGGGTCTACAGAACTAAGTATGCATCAGATGGAAGTGTTGAAAGACACAAGGCTTGGTTAGTTGCCAAAGGATTCTCCCAAGTTGAAGGAATTTTGACACCTTAAGAAATCTCTTTATGGTCTTAAGCAAGCCCCTCGAGCTTGGTATGACAAAATGGACATCTTTCTTATTGCCATCAGATTCTCTAGATGTCATTCTAATCCTAATGTTTATACCAAGAAAGTAGGAAGCCATCTCATAATCCTTGTCCTTTATGTTGATGACCTTATCCTTACTGGTAGTGACTCAAAACTTTTAAACCATGTGAAAACCAACCTTAAGAAGAAATTTGAAATGACAGACGTACATTTTTTGCACTATTTCCTTGGCCTCCAAGTTTTTGAAACCAATGAAGGAAGTTTTCTTTCCTAGTCTAAGTATGCTTGTGACCTTCTTCGTCGCTTTCACATGGATGATAGTAAACCAACCCCTTCTCCCTTCCAGTCTTGAGTCAAGCTTACTGCCACATGCACTTCTCCTGAATTTGATGCCACGGTTTCAGGATAAATTCGTGAGTGCGGACACAGACCAATCTCCCCAGATCCACCTGGATCTGGAACAAAACGTGACAGAATACTACCCTTTCCCTAGATCTAGACTATTGAATGAACTAAGAGAAATGGATGGTGGACATACCTTATGAACGATCTCCTTTAATCTCTGTTGTTCC
>JASDQU010307598.1:98047-134772 GCA_032191745.1 Picea mariana
ACATCTGTTTGTATGGTTGTAGTCTTAAAAATACCCAATCCCCTACTTCAAAACTTCTTTCACTACGATGTTGATCTGCTTGTTGTTTCATGCGATTTTGTGCCATGGTCAGGTTGTCCTTTAAGATTTGGAGAACTTGTTGTTGATTCTTGATGTGATCTTCCACTTCTTGAACCTTACATTTTTATTTTAGAGAAGAAGTGATGGAAAGAGGGTGGTATCCATAAAGTGACATAAATGGTGTAATTTTTGTTGCAGTATGAAAGGAAGTGTTATACCACCATTCTGCCAAGGGTAACCATTTGAACCATTGTGTTTGTTTATCAAAGACAAAGCAATGAAGGTAGCCTTCCAGAAATTTGTTCACTATCTCAGTTTGTCCATCAGATTGAGGATGATACGATGAGTTATGAGCCAATTGAGTACCCAAACAAGAAAATAATTCTGTCACTTACAATAATCTTTGGGCTGCCATGTAGCTTTTAAACTGTCTCCATGAATGCGGTGGCAAATGTACTAGCTTTGAAGGGATGAGAGAGTGCACAAAAGTGTGCATACTTGGTTAGTCTATCAACAATCACCATGATGACACTCTTTCCTTCAGACTTTGGTAACCCTGTGATGAAATCCATGGAAACCTCCTCCCAGCGCTGACTTGGGATGGACAATGGTTGTAAAAGACCCGGGGTCTTAATTGTTTCCACCTTATTTTGTTGGAAAACCAAACATTCTGCCACAAGCCTTTAATCATCGGTTTTAAGGCCATCCCAAAAAAAATATTTCTTGACTCTATGGTAGGTTTTCAAAAAGCCCGAGTGCCCTCCTACTGGAGAGGTGTGCAATTCCAATGGTACCTTTTGTTTGAGTTGGGAGTTCTTACATAAATATAAGCGATCTTTGTACCATAGTGAATCATTTTTCCATGTAAATGTATCTGATGCACTGGAATCATGCTGCAAACTTTGAATGAGAGTCCACACTTTTTCGTCATTCTTCCATTCATCCCTTGCTTCTATTATCCAATTAGTTGGATGATCGAGATAGCATAGAGAAATGACTCAACATCTTCATCCTTTCTTGAGAGTGCATCTGCCAGAACATTTTGCTTCCCCTTTCTATAGACGATTTCAAAATCATAACCCAATATCTTGGTTACCCATTTTTGTCGTTCTTCTGAAGATAGTCTTTGTTCCAAAAAGTATTTAAGACTATCATGATCTGTTTTGACCTTGAAGTGCCTACATATTAGGTAAGGACTCCATTTCTTCAATGCATGTAGTATTTCCATCATTTCTTTCTCGTAAATGGGTTTGTGTAAGTCCTTTCCCTTGAGTGGTCAACTTTCAGAAGCCAGGGACCTTCCTTCTTGCATTAGGACAACACCAATTCCATTTCACGAGGCATCACATTCCACAATAAAGGTTTTTGTGAAGTCTGGAGTGGTCAAGATAGGAGCTTTACACATCACCTCTTTAAGTTTTTCAAAAGCTTTAGTTGGCTCTAGAGTCCATGAAAATGCATCCTTCTTAGTTAGTGTCATTAAAGGTGTTACTATTCTCCCATAGTTCCGAACAAACTTGCAGTAGTAACCTGTCAAACCCAAAAATGCTCTAAGATTCTTTAATGTTTTGGGAATTGGCCAGTCCATCATGGCCTTAATCTTGTTAGGGTCTACCTTGACACCTTCATGATATACAATATGACCCAAATAATCTACCTCCTTTACTCCAAAGAAACATTTGGATGGTTTGGCATATAGTTGTTTCTCCTTTAGTAGTTGTAGCACCTTGTCAACATGTCGCACATGATCCTCCCAAGACTTGCTATAGATTAGTATATCATCAAAAAACACTAACCCAAATTTTCGAAGGAAGGGCTTGAAAATGAAGTTCATCAACCCTTGGAATGTGGAAGGTGCATTTGTAAGGCCAAAAGGCATCACCAAAAACTCATAATGGCCTTGATCAGTTCGGAATGTTGTTTTTGGGATATCTTCTTCCTTCATTTTGATCTAATGATACCCTGAATGGAGATCCAATTTTGTGAAATAGATTGCTCCATGTAGTTCATCTAACAATTCATCAATGACGGGAATGGGAAACTTATATTTAATAGTGATCTTGTTGAGCTCTCTATAATCTGGACACATACTCCATGATCTATCTTTCTTGAATACCATTACCACTGGTGCATAGTAAGAACTTTGGCTAGGTATAATAATGCCAGCCTCTAACATTTCTTCAACCATGCGCTCAATTTCACTCTTCTGGGCATAAGGGTATCTGTATGGCCTGATGTTAGGAGGAACACTCCTAGGAATTAGGTGAATTTCATGATCATGATTTTGAGTGGGTGGAAGACCTTTGGGAATATCTTCAAATACTTTGGAATGCTTATCAATGATCCTTTGGAGATCTTGAGGAATAGATGGCTTAGATGTTTGAAAATCTAGTGAGCATAATTGTGCAATAACACCTTGATGCCCCTTTTTCAATAATTTTGTCATGCTGTTAGAGATTATCACCTTACCAGGTTTCCCTTTGATACCTCTTAACTCAATTTCTTTTCCTTCCAACGAAAATTTCATGAAAAGTTCTTGAAAATTAAAAGCCATTGTTCCTAATGATTGTAACCATTGGATTCCTAGTACAACATCTGCACCACCCATGGGTATATCAATCATTGGACTATTCATTACATATTCCCCCATAGTAACATTGATCTTATTGCATTTTCCTGAGCAATTGATAGTTCGTCCATCTACAATCATTACTTGAAACTATGGCGCTGGATATACAAAGCAATTGAGATCTTTGGCTAATTTATAGTGAATGAAATTATGAGTACTGCCAGAATCAATTAGGACTATTACCTTTTTATTTTTTATGTATCCTTCAATCTTGAGGGTTTGAGGAGTGCTAATTCCAGCCAATGCATTACATGATATCGTGGGAGTCAACTCTTCAAACGAAATTGCTTCTACATTTTCATCTTGAAATAGTTCTTGTTCTTGTTCTTCTTCCTCTTCATAATTTATGTAGAATAATTTCTTCTCACCACACTTATGTCCCTTACTGTACTTGTTGTCACAATTAAAGAATAAACCTTTTTCTTTTCTTTCCTCCAATTGTTGAGGTGTCAACCTTGTAGGTTGAGGTTCCATAGCCATATTTTTACTTTCAACATTTCTTGCCACCTTAAATGCATTCTCCAATGATTCGGGTTCCCAAAGGCGAACCTCATGTTGAATGTGATCCTTTAAAGTTCCTATGAATACATCAATCAAGTGCTCATCTGGAATATCGGTTACCTTTATATTCAATCTTCGGTAGTTCTCAATGTGCTTGGTAACTAAACCCTTTTGCTTGAGATTTATCAATTGGCTAAAGAAGGTATTGCTCCTTGTATCCTCATAGTGTGCTATCATTTCTTCCATGAAAATTGTCCAAGTAACGAGTGATTTGTTAGAACAAAGCCATCGATACCATACAAATTAATTAGGTTCTAAATATAAAGAAGCAATTCGTACCTTTTGTGTATGTGGCACATTATGGAGATCAAAGAATTGCTCCATCTGAAGTATCCATGTGATTAGGTCCTTGCCATCAAACTTCCTCATATAAATATTAGGAACATGGTTGGTCTTCAAACCAAAGTTGAAGTTTCTCCATTCTTGATTCGCCTTCCTTGTTTCCTCATAATGAATTTCATGGGATGCATTTTCACTTTCAGGTGTCTTCTCTGTTACAAAATTTTTCAATACTTCCATGATCTCCCCTTTTAAACCATCCATCTTAGTATCCAACATAGCTTCCATTGAATCCATCTTCTTTTGTAGTTCATTTATATCCCTACGCATTTCTTCACCTTCATATAGAATCCAAGTCGGATTTTCTGGAGGCTTATTTGGTGTAGAAGTTCCCTTTTTTGGTGGCATGTTGGCCAAGTATCACTTTTGAACCTTGATTTTGAGGTGGTTCTGCTAGACAATATTTCTTCTATTGTATCTCCCAAGTTTTGGCCCTTCTAGGTATAAAAATTTATTTTATGTAGTTCTATGATATTTCTTCTTTGCAATGCCATAGGTCTGATCAAAATTGGATGTGCCAAGTGGAATTTATGGTAACTTCCCCATAACTTGCCGATTTTTGGCCTTTCCAGGAGATCTCACTTGTATAGTGTGCCCCGCACAAAATAATTTATATAAAATTTTGAAACTCACACCAGAAATACTGAAGACTGTCCACGATCCAATGAAACTTTTCCCACTCAATTTGGATACTCTAGGAAGAAGTTATGATTGTTTTACCTGGAACACCTTCTTGAGACTAGTCAATAGGACTAGTCATATACCCTATCTTACACAAGGTGTATCTACAAATTTAAGATGACACAGAATATTAAATTTTTACCACAGATACCTTACTAATTTTTGTAAATATACTCTAGAGTTTAGGGTCTGAAACATTACAGAAAAGTTTTTATAGCGAAAATTTAGCAATGACTCATTTCAGGATGATTCCAGAACCCTATCTTGTATAGGCTATATCTCCAAAATCATAAGGCTTCAGGAGATGAACTTTTAACCCAACATCCCTTGATCCATATACTAAATATCCTCCAAGTCGTTCCTTCTGAAACGTTGTGGAAATTTTTTTATAGAGAAAATTCCAAGGTGTCTCAGATGTAGTAGCGAAACCCCAAGACCTTGAGCTCTGATACCATATGTTAAGAACCAAATATCAATATAGCAGCATACAAAAACCTTAGAAAAAGTACTCCACACCTTGAAAAGGAGATAATTTTATATAATAAGCCTCTTCGAGGGGGCAACCTCCTTTTACCCCACTTAAATGTTCAAGTACCAGATGATTCAAAATGAAAATGTCTCCTTGGTATATATAGGAGACTAGGATGTATAATTACAACTAATGGCCTAAAGATGACATAAATAAAATAACATTACTAATATAATATGCCCCAATTAAGGGGTAATGAGCCAATATTAGGGCTTAACATTCATGATCTCTCCTATTGAGTGCATCAGCCAGTTGATTTTACTTTCCTTTTATATGCTTAATTTCAAAGTCATATTCACTCAGAAATTCCAATCATCTAGTTTGCCTAGCATTTCGTGTTGGTTGTCCAAAAAAATACTTAAACCTGCAATGGTCTATCCTTAGCTCTAATTTCTTACCCATAAGGTAATGCCTCCACATTTTCAATGCATGTACAAATGTTTCTAACTACAAGTCATGTGTAGTGTAATTCCTCTCATACTCTTTTAATTTTTTGGATTCATAACATACCACACGCTCCCTTTGACTGAGAACTCCACCAAGTCCTTGCTTGCATGCATCGGTGCACACAAAAAAATATTTATTTGGATCTACAATATTCAATATTGGTGCACTTGTCAACATTCCCTTATACTGTTGAAAACCCTCTTCACACTTGGAAGTCCATTCAAATTTCACTCCCTTCTTTTGCAAAGAAGTGATTGGACTCACAATCTTTGAAAATCCTTTTATGAATCTTTGGTAATAACCGTAAATACCCATGAATGATATGACCTATGTCACATTCTTTGGTGTTGTCCATCCTTTAATGGCCTCTATCTTCTCAGGATCAACTTCTATCCATGCTGCTGATATTATACACCCCAAGTAGTGAATCTTATTTTGATAAAAAATGCACTTAGCTTAGAATACAATCTATGCTCTCTCAAAACTTGCAACAACATTCTTAGATGTTGGTCATGTTCCTCTTTTGATTTAGAGTACATGAGGATATCATCTAGGAACACAATCACAATTTTGTTTATGTATTCCCTAAACACTCCATTCATTAGACACATAAATATTGTTGGGGCATTCGATAACCCAAATGGCACTACCATGAATTCATAATGCCCATATCTTGTTCTCAACATTGTCTTGTTGATCTCTTCTTCATTTATCCTTACTTGATGATATTCTGATCTCAAGTCAATCTTTGAAAATATTCTTGCACCTTTCAACTAATCAAACAAATCATCAATTCTTGGCAAATGATACTTATTCTTTATGGTAACCTTATTAAGTTGCATGAAATCAATACACAACTTTAAGGTTCCATCCTTCTTCTTTACAAAAAGAACCATGGCTCCCCAAGGTGACACACTTGGGTATATATATCCCTTCTTCAGAAGTTATTCAAGCTTCATCTGTAAGTCTTTTAATGTGTGCCCATTCTGTAAGGTGTCTTAGAAACTGGGGCAACTCCTAGTACTAAATCAATAGAGAAATCAATGTCTCTCTTGGGTGGCAATCCTGGAATTTCTCTAAGAACATCTTCAAAATCCCTCAAGATTGGATGGTATGCAAGGCTTTCCACTATGTCTTTGGTTGGCTCCTCCATATGGGCTGCAAACATCTGACATCCCTTCCCGAAGCTCCTCTTCAGTTGCATATCTTAAATCTCTCTAACCACTACATCTCTTGGAATGATTTGATCTTTCCTTACTTCCCTTCCTCATAAAGACATGTGATTGTCTTGATGTAATAGTCAAGGACAACATGATATTTTTCCAACCAATCCATGCCAATTAGACAGTCATATAAACCCAATGGTATGATGTTTACATTCACCTTCATGTTGAGTCCATTCATGTCTATTTGAAAATCTTTAACAAACTCATTGATCTTTCTTTTAGACCTCATAGCTAACTGAACTAACCAAGATTTCTTATGCTTACTTCTTTGCAATTGAAATCTTTCAACAATGTTAACATTTATGTAACTATGCCTAGCTCTAGAATCAATTAAAATTGCTACGGGATGGTTATCAATATTACCTTCCACTTCGATCATGGGGAAATGATATTATGTTTTCTTGTTGTCCAAGGATGCATAAATCCTTGGCATGCTTCCTCCCATGTCTTCCATTGTTTCAGCCTCTTGAATGTTGTGGAAAATCCTCATTCTTTCTCCTTTGTGAGGGAAGTCCCTATATAAGTGATTCCCCTCACATCCCCAACATTAAACAACTTGTTTCCTTGGCCTTTTCCCAAATGAATCTACATTATTTGGATCATTTTGGATTGTTTGGCCTTGTTGATTTGCTTGGGAATTATTTCTAAAAAATGGTGGTTGAAAACCTTTCTTCCTTTGATCCTTTTTTCCTTTTCATATTGTCATTCCAAGCCTTTTGGAACACTAGCATTCCTTTGATTTGTTCATAAATGTTCCTTTCTCTCCTTATGGTTTCCTCCAAGGTCTTGGGGTTATAATATTGAATCTTGTCACAATAGAAGGAGGGTAACTCACTTAGAAACCTTTGGATTTTAAACTTCTCATCCTTGATGAAGTCAATATACTTCAAAAATTCAAAGAACCACTTCTCATATCCTTCCATTTTCATGGCTCCCAACTTGAGTTCAAATAAATATTTCATCATTCTCTCATACTAATTCTTGGACAAATATTTCTCTTGGAAATATCCCTTGAACTGCTTCCATGAGATCCTCTTCTCATCAAGTTTCTTGGATTTATTAAGCTAATCCCACCACATGGTTTCCTTTCCTTGCAAGTGGTAGGTGGAAATTCTAGATTCTACCTGGGATGGGTAATCATGCAGCTATAAATATTTCTTCATTTCCAATAGCCAAGTCTATGCCTCTTCTCCTTTCCTGTGCTCACCATTGAAATTAGGTGGCTTGATTTTACCGAGTTCACCTTGCAAGATCTCTGCCTCAGGCCTTCTTCTTTTCCTCCAAACATGATAAACACTTTGGTTTCTCCCTGGCCATAAGCTTGCATGATTTATTCTAGTGGACTTCCTTGGAGAATTATGGCACTTGCTCATGCTTCTTGAATGCCTATCATTTCGATGATCCTCCCATTTTCCATGGGATCTCGATGTTGATACTTGTCTAGCACTAGGTTTTTGCTTGGTGCCAGAATCTTTGTTAACTTTCTTATGTAACATATTTAAGATCTGAAGTGTCTCTTCTTGAGCCTTCATAATCCTTTCATTATCATCCATGTATCTCCACACTTCCGTATGCAACCTTCTCACAGTGACATGCTCTTGCCTATCTCTTCTTCCATTTGACTATGTCTCAGCATTCCCCATGTTGACATGCACACCTATGATATTTTCCTCATGACTATAAGATCTTTGAGCATATTCCATGACTCCATTCCTCATATAATAACTAAATCTTCTTTTTGTACCTCTAATTCTGCAAGAGAAGTGCATGTAATAATTACTGTTAGAACATGTGTATTATAAAAAATTTCATTAATTTGAATACATGTTATTTATTCATCAATTTCAGAAGGACACATTGCACCAATTCAATTTTTATTTTTTTTTCTTGATACGTTCCTCCCTGAAATAGCTTTCCAATGACTGAATCCTTTCTCACAATCGAGCTCTAGTTTGAAAGTTATATCATTCCAAAGTTTTTTGGGGCGTCTTTGGACAATGGTCGTTTCCTTCGCCACATGGCATCCACATAGCTTCACATCTCTCACGTCATCTGACGTGGCACCAAAAAGGCACTAATGTGGCACTCGCCTCACTTTCAAATGTAAAACTTTCATCCATGTAAGCCTACAATTATCAACGTTCGAGCCTTCCACAAATTCACTCGTCTTTTACCTCTAATAGATACGACACCGAAGAATATTCCCTTTCAATTTTTTTCATTCAACGTAAAAACATTCAATAAGTTTCACTGCTTTGAACCCAGGGTATTGAGGAATATTCCTTCCTCTACGTACAACACATTTCTCTGATGGGCGGTGTAGATGTTCTTATGGTTTTCTTGATCAATGGGTGAGATTTATTCGGTGGTATAAGGTTCTTCTGACCATCGCAACCACTCTCAACTTCTCAACCAATTGATGATTGACATTTTTCATCCCAAGGACACTCTAGCTACCTCACTGACATGCTACATCATTCATGATGTCATCCCTTCATCTCTTATCTTAGGTTCTTCACTCAAGGTTAACGGTCTAGATCATTAGAAAAATCCCTCAACCTTGGTAGATCAATGGTCTAGGTTGATTTTTAAGGATTTTCCATCGGTGTTAATCCTTTTCCTGCAACATGACCACTCCAAACAACCTCCCTTGAAGGATGGTCAAGATCTCCTCTTGAAGCTCTCCCCATTTGAGTGGATCAATGGTCACAACTCTAGCTTGAATTTCCTTTTCTCTCAGTATTAGGCCACTCCTAGGGAGACACATGTCAACCCAAAACGCATTGGAAAGATGTGGGGCACATATCTCATGTCACCATCATCTCTTTACTATGCTACAAGACCACTACACATGGCATCACCACTAATCGACACGTGGACCTCCACATGTACTCAATGTGACATGCACATCCCAATGAATTCACTCAGCACGTCTCTCTAGGTAATGATACCTATTGTCTAGGAATTGGTGGAGTGATGTCATCCACATCATCATGGCATCATTTTCCTCCTGGCTTCGTCCTGAAGGAACACTAAAATATATGATCAAGATTAATTTTAACTGGGTTTGATGGATGATCAAGATTGCTCCTTGGGGTATTTCCTTCGAAGTATTTTCCTCCTAGTGGATCAAATCACTCTAAATGTCCCACAGTGATGGACGATCATGATCACTCTGAATCCTTCCCCGATAGATCAACGACTCTAGTAAATTCAGAGTCTTGTCCTAGTCTAATTGTGGAATACTTCGATGAATCTTCCATAATCAACGGTTGATATCTTTCAACCTTTCGATCAGATGACCAAGGTTAAGACAAAGGTTTAATACCAAATTCACCCAAAAGGATCATGCTTGAACCACCATCCAATTACCTATTCCCATTCACAGGATAACACCTGTCAACCTCTGGGCATGTTAGCGCTCCATGTCAGCATGACACATCATACTAACATCCCTCTCCTTATAATCTCACTTAAGTGAGACCACAAAGTTCTACGGTAGAGGTTAATTCTGGCTACTCCTTTTTTAATGGTTTAGATATTCCCTCAGATTCTCCTCCTTTGGAGTACAACTCGTTCAAATGCACAACTTACTCCAAACAATATCCCGTGATTGATGACAAGGATTCGATCTCGCTCTAGTTCTAATCAACGATCTAGATCTTACCTCGAGGTCCTATAACACCCTCACATTTGGTCATTTTGAAGCTACGCCCTTCAATGATGGGTTAATATTTATTCGCAATTATAGTTCAACGACTATGATTTGTCTTATCTCAAAACACTGAGTTTCTATAAGACGAAAATATGAAACTCGAGATTTAGACATTTTTTTAGGGTTCTTCCAAATGTTTCCTTTGATTAACAACCCAAATTCAGCTTCATAACTCAGGGATTGTTCCATATTCCTTCATTTTTTTATAGACCTTATTGGTCTCCTGCCCAATTCATTCCATTCAACGTTCAAGGATTCCGACTATTACAAACTCTTATGTGCCCAGAGTGAGTCAACATCAAATGACAATAACTCGCATCTAAAGGTTAGGAAGGGTCCCAAAGATATTTATATATATGACCCACTTTATTTCACGACTTCAACATTCAAGAGTTTCGACCCTTTAATGCCTCTTTTTTTCTCCCAAATCGGTCACAAACAAAATCTGCAACAATGAATTTCACGAATTCCCAACCATCTTGGCCCATACAAACTCAGTGTTTGAACCAGGAGCTCTGATAACATAATGTAACGTCCCCCAACCCATCCGAGGGACATTACAGTGCAGAATACTCTTAAAAAAGAAATTTATAGCCAAATAAATTAATTCATTTATAGTTAGTCGAATGCCTGTATCTTACAACTACGAATTAAAACCGATTTAGCCACTATCTAAAACAAGAAAATAGAAGCATCTACAACATGTTATTAATCAAGATGAAATGCATCTAAAAAACTCATTACAACAACATATAAATCACTTCCAAACACACAGAGTTCATGCACAACAATTAAACAGATAATTTAACACACAACAAGATAAAACACTTATATTTTCACAACAATTGTGCAACCAACTACTTGGGATGGACATTCCACCCAAACATAGACTAATTGTTCCAAATCTCAACATCCAGTCACCACCGAGATAAGGCTAACAATCAACAAAAGAGGGTAGTCTCTCATAGTCTACTCACAACTCATAACACTCTCAACCCAATTGATATTCTCCTGCAACTATCCCAATTTTTCACCAAATCGCTTCCTCTTGACTTGTACAACCCAAGGAATGTACCCCTTCACTGATGTTAGTCCCTCGAGCATCCCATTTATTTATTAGGGTCTCTCTAGCACAGTCAACTGGAATCTCTCTGTTGAGAACTCAAGGAAAATTGCTACTAGGAAAAGATATCAACAAACCAACAACAACCACTTTTTGTTTTAGTGCAACTCACATAGGAGTTCACTCTTCAGGCCTTAAAACCCGACTCTTCAATTTTCCATCTCCAATTCACTCCAATTATGGTCCACATTTCCCTAGAATTTGCCATGTTGGGTATGTGTTATATTATTTGCATGAGTAGTAGTGTCTATGTTGCGCCGGGAGAATAGGGGGCCACTAGCCCCCCCATTGGGGGGTGTAGGGGGGATAAATTATCCACGCAAGGGTTCAGGGAAAGATCCCCCGAGAAAAAAAAATCCTTGGGAAATGTGTCACATTTTTGCCTCGTTTTTCATGTCCATTGTTGGGTGGTTTTTTGGCACATGGTTTTTTGCCGATGGTTCTCTATTTCTGGTTAAGGAATTAGGGTTGTTAACTAATCCAGGTCATTGGGTTAGGGTTTTTGATTCCACTGGATCCCATATGTATATTTTATTGTAAACAATGTATCACTATGAATGAATATAGAATATGTTGGTTTTCCCAGTTTGGGTTTCCAGGGGGAAAATATCTATGTAATGTTTGTATTTTCCATTGTATCTTTTTTGTTCTTTTACTGAAAATTTGTTTGTGGTAAATATTGTACAAGGTTAAAATCTACTTTTGGTATCATATTTTTGTTGGCTTCAGGAGGACACCTTTGTGGTTCAGGGGGACTATGATAAGCCTTGTTACAGTGGGAGATCTGTGGTATTGATTTTTCAAGTGAAAAGAAATGGCAAGAAATTCGAAAATGGAGATCGAGAAGTTTAATGGGAAAAGTTTTGAGCTATGGAAGCTCAAGATGGAAGATTTTTTGGTGGAAAGAGATCAGTGGATCATGATAGATCTAGGTACTGCACCTACAGGAACTTTAACAAATGACTGGAAAAAGTTGGAACGAAAGGCAAAGAGAACAATCTGACTATGTCTCTCAGACTTAGTATTATTGAATGTGTCAGAGGAAGCTACATCCAAGGATTTATGGGATAAGTTGTGGAAGTTGTATCAGTCTATGTCCCTAGTAAATAAACTATTCCTGAGAAAGAAGTTGTATAATCTGAGGTTGAGAGATGGAGACTCGATGGTAGAGCATTTGAACACTTTCAATACTGTGGTAAGTCAGTTAGTATATGTTGAGATTAAAATTTCAAATGGAGATAAGTGTATCATTTTACTTTGTTCTTTACCAGACTCGTTGGATAGTCTGGTTGTGGCCATAGCTAGTAATACAACTGCCTTTAATTTTGATGAAGTGGTCTCATCCTTGTTGTCGAAGGAGATGAGATGAAACAATATGGAAGGAAAGAGAACATACGCATTATTTGCAAGAGGACTCTCCCAAGAAAGAAATAGATCTAAGTTATCAAGTGGGAGATCTAAGTATAAGGGTAGATCTAAATCTCATGAAAAGTTTATAAAGGTATGTTGGAGATGTGGAAAAGAAGGGTACTACAAGAAGCAGTGTAGATCCAAAGTTGAGAAAAAGAAAGGATCTAAAGAATCGCCTTCTACATAAGAAAATACCTCCAAGGAAGAAGGAGGGGATGTGTACCTGGCTTCTTCAAGCACACATGCATATCATGAGGCATGGTTGGTTGACTCAGGTGCATCCTTCTATATGACTCCCCACGGGGATTGGTTCTGTGGATATGAAAGGTATGATGGAGGTAATGTTTTCTTAGGTGATGATTCGACAACCAGAATCATAGGATGAGAAAAATTCAAGTTGAGGCTCATAGATGGGAGGATTAGAACACTGCCTGGAGTTCTGCACATCCCAATTTTGGACAGAAATTTGATTTATGTAAGAAAAATGGATGATGCAGGGGTAAAAACAATAATTGAAACGAAAACCTGCAGGAAGGTTCGAGGAGCAATGGTGTTGTTGAAAGGAGTTTGGTTTGGAACTCTGTATAAGTTACAAGGAAGCATTATTAGTGATGGGTGTAATAGTTCCATTGTTCCTGACATTGGAGTTGAAGAAGAAAGAAATCCTACAGTCTCTGGAGAAAATATTATGTTGTGGCATCAAAGACTGGGGCATATCAGAGAGAAGGGTCTTCAACTACTACATGGTAAAGGTATTGTAATGATCCCCTCAACTAACCTGAGGCTGGGGTACACTACTCCAGAGAAACCACTCATGCTATGACGACAGTCGCTAACATTCCCATCCATCAGGCCCAGACATGATACTCTAGGGAACATCTTTCGTTCCCATACTGCGGAACATACAGTAGCATACCTAGTACTCAACTAAGCAATGCCACCTAAATTTACTCTTTAGACTACATGCTACTAAAGCATATACATATAGCATGCTTGTGGAAGCTTTAAATCTAACATAAACAAACAATTACTTTCTGTAACACGACTTTTATATTACAAATAAAAATAATTACTGATATGCATCATTTACATGAAATTACCCATAAGCACACAAGCATTCATAGTCACATATATGATAAGATCGTAACATGGGCATGTAAATAACAAGACAACATATCCATATATCATACAATTGGTACTTATCTTAGAAAGGTTGTCACCAACTACTTACAGACTTTCCACGACCCTCCCATCCATAAATTGCACTGTTCAATACTCTCAACAGTGAACCACCCCCGAGATGGGACTGAACTCCACCCAGGGTAAAGGGATTCCTATCCAGGATAAGGCTCATGGACAATAGGAAAGACTCTGTCTCATGTTCTCACTCAACTAACATCCTACAACCTCTCATTCCCCACATGCTTATTCCAACCAAGGAAGTGTGCCCCTTCTCTTCTTAACAGTCCCTCGGCTGCCCCACTTCCCTTCCAGGGCTTCAGCAATAGGTCGAACCAGAAGTCTCAGAGTGTTGTAGCTGCAATTTAGCACCTATAGAAATCAATCCCCAACGATTCTCTCACCTAGAGAACTGCTCACAGGCCTGACAACCCACTTCTTCAATCCCACTCCAAGCTAACCAGGTACACCAACCAAAAGGGACAGGGAACGGGTTTTGGAAAGGTGGAATGGTTGTCTCAAGGATAACGGAATGTATGAGTGAAAATGGTTAGCCTGATGGTTTTTCCCTTCCCCCACCCCCCCTTCTGTTCGTAAGCTATCCCTGTGAGAGAGAGACCCCCTTAGCTAAGTTTCCCCACGATATGAATGCATGTCCCCAACTTGACACTTGTCATATCGGAAGTTACTTTTGTCGACTTGTCCCCAACTTTAGAACTTAGGATAAAATTATCCATACTTTATGTTTTGGGAAATATTAATATAATATTCCCTTATCTTTTGGCCCTACCATTCCCTAACTAGTGAAGTTCAGTCCCCCATATCTTTATCGTGGTTGGTCTGCACACAATGATGTATTTTATATTAATCATGAGTTCATGTACAAAGTAGGAGCATTGGCCCTTTAACATCTAGGAACGCTAGCCTAATTCTAAGACATAAGAATTCCGACTTATAATAATGGCTCACTAGCCTATAATGCATATTATATACACAAAGGTTCGCTGACCTTAATATTGTGTGTACTTAGTCACTGCGCGTTGTATCCTTTGTCTCTAAGGTTGTGCACACCTTAGTTACTATGCGTTGTATTCAGAAATGTGCACATTACATCCCTTTACTACGCAGTATATGCGCACACCATGCCATGAAAGGTGTATTACAAAAATGATGTCTAAACATCTCACTAGCTTAAATATACTTGGATTATATTTACATTTGGGTTCGACCAAGGGATATTACAATCCCCTCCCCTTATTTATGCACTGTCCTCAGTGCATCATGTACCCATATACAATAAAATTCTCAAAATTATTCAAAAATATGTAGGTATTCTATCCACATTGCATCATCATGCTCCCAAGTAGCGTCTTCAGGTCTGTACCAGGTCCATTGGACCTTTACAATCCCTATGGCTCGATTCTAGAGTTGTTTGATTTTTCGATCCAGGATGCGCACCGGATGCACTTGGAAAGCGCCTTCTTGCTCCACCTAGATAACATTCCAATCAATAACATGATTAGCATCGGGTATATATTTCTTTAGCAATGATACATGGAAGACATTATGAATAGACATAGATGTAGACAATGCAATAATATAAGCAACTGGACCAATCCTCTCTAGGATTTCAAATGGTCCACAAAATCTGGCCGCTAACTTGGCACTGCTTCCCATCTTCAGGGAGCTTCTGTTAGCTTTCACTTTCAGGAAAACATGATCACCCACTTTGAATTCTTTGTGGATTCTATTTTTATCAGCATAAATTTTCTATCTGTCTTGGGCAACTTTCAAATTCTGCTTAATTTTTAACATTTGGTCCTCCATCTCCTTGAGCAACTCTGGCCCAACTATTGTTCTATCAGCGGGGTTATCCTAGCTTACTGGAGTATTGCACCTTCTGCCGTAAATTTCTTCAAATGGGCTCATTTTCAATGATGCCTGATGCCCATTGTTGTAAGCGAATTCTACCAAGTGTAGGTAGTCTTCCCATTTCGATGGTTTGTCCATCACATACATTCTCAACATATCTTCTATCACTCTATTTACCCTCTCCATATGTCCATCAGTCTCAGGATGGTAAGCTGTACTAAAGTTCAGATTTGTTCTGAATCCTTTGAACAATCATTTCCAGAAATTCGAGGTGAATTTTGGGTCTCTGTCAGACACAATCGTTTTAGGAATTTCGTGCAATTGTGCCACTTCCCTCATGAAAATATCAACAACATCTACTGCTTTGTGAGTAGTTTTTAGTGGAATAAAATGGGTAGCTTTTGTGATCTTGTCCACCACTACCATATTCGAATCATGTAGCTTTCCTTTTCTAGGCAATCCCATAATAAAATCCATTGTCACCACTTCCCACTTCCATTCAGGAATGGGCAAGGGTTGCAACAATCCTATTGGTTGCCTATGTTCTGTTTTAACTTTCTGGCATTTCATACACCTAGTGATGTATTCTACAATTTATCTCTTCATACCTGGCCAAAAGTATTGGCTCTTGACCCCTGTTACGGTTTTCTGATATCCAAGGTGCCCTGCATAAGGAGCATTATGCATCTCATGCAAAATTATATGTTTCAAGTCCTAGACATTTGGTATAAAAAAATTTTTCTTGTGCAAAAATATTCCATCTACTCCCAACTTATAAATATCCATCTTCTATGGTGTCTTACCTTGCTGTAGAATTGCTACCAATTCTCTGTATTGCAGATTTGTATTTGCAGCCTCCAGAATTGTTCTTTTAACATTAGTCTGATATATGTTGATGGTTGTAGCATGAAGCTCATGCACTCTCCTACTAAGTGCATCAACCACTTTATTTTCTTTCCCTTTGATATGCTTTATATCAAAGTTATATTTGCTTAGAAATTCTAACCATCTTCTTTTCCTAGCATTTAGATTTGGTTGATAAAATAAATATTTCAAACCATTGTGGTCTATTCTTAACTCAAACCTTTTCCCCATGAGGTAGTGTCTCTATTTCTTCAAGGCATGCACTATGGTTGCCAACTCCAAATCATGAGTGGCATAGTTTCTTTCATTCTCCTTCAAATTCCTTGATTCATAACATATCACGAATCCATTTTGACTGAGGACTCCACCCAGTCCTTAATTACATGCATCTGTGCATACAATGAAATCTTCATTTGGGTTTGCAATCCTTAGTATTGGAGCACTTGTCAATAATTGTTTCAAATGCTGGAAACTCCTTTCATAGTCCAACGTCCACTGGAACTTCATACCCTTTCTTTGCAAGGAAGTGATTGGGTGTTCTATCTTCAAGAATCCTCCAATGAATCTCCTGTAGAAGCCTGCAAGGCCCATGAAAGATCTGACCTCTATCACATTATTTTGTGCTAACCATTCTCTAATGGCTTCTACCTTCTCAGGGTCCACTGCTATCCCATCTTTTGAGATGATATGCCCCAAATAATGAATTAGTTTCTTATAAATTGTGCACTTGCTCAATTTGGCATACAACTGATGTTCCCTTAATACTTGCAACACCATACTCAAATGATGATCATGATATTTCTTTGACTTGGAATATATAATAATGTCAGCCAAAAAGACAATGACAAACTTGTCCAAATACTCTCGGAAAACACCATTCATTAAGCACATGAAAACAACTGGTGCATTTGAAAATCCAAATGGTACCATTGTGAACTCATAATGACCATACCTTGTCCTGAAGGCAGTATTGCTAATATCTTCTTCTTTAATTCTTACCTAATGGTATCCTAATCTGAGATCTATCTTTGAAAATATCCTTGCATCCTTCAATTGATCAAAGAGATCATCAATCCTTGGTAGAGGATATTTGTTCTTAACAGTCACTTTATTCAATTGTCTGAAGTCAATGCACAATCTTAACGTTCCATATTTCTTTTTCAAAAACAAGACTGGGGCACCCCAAGGTGACACACTTGGGCATATATACCCCTTCTTCAGAAGTTCTTCAAGATGCATTTGCAACTCCTTCAATTCTGGTGTACTCATTCTGTAAGGAGCCTTTGATACTGGTGTTGCTCCAAGCATCAAATCTATAGAGAAATCAATGTCTCTCCTTCGGGGTAGTCCTGGTACTTCCTTGAATACATCTCCAAACTCTTTCAGGACTAGATAATCCTCCAGATTTGGCACATTATCTTTATGTGTCTCCTCCATATGAGCTGCAAATATTTGACATCCTCTTCTATAACATTTCTTCAGCTGTAATGATGAAATTTCTCTAACGGTTACTACCCTGGGAATTCCTTGCACTTTCCTTTGGTTCCCTTCTTCATCCAAGCAAGTGAATTCTTTGTTATGACAATCCAATAGAGCATGATGTGGTTCCATCCAATCCATCCCAATTAAATAGTCATAGGAACCTAAGGGTAATATGTTCAAATTTTCCCTGGTATTTAGTCCATTCATGTCTATGAGGCATGACTTAACCATCTCATCAATGTTTCTTCTAGCTCCTGTAGCCATTTGCACCAACCAGGATTTCCCATGCTTTATTCTTGGTAATTGTAAACTTTCCACCATCTTAGGGTCTATATAACTATGGCTAGCTCCTGAATTGATTAAAATAGAAAGGGTTTGGTTGTTGCTCATACCTTCCACTTCAATCATGTGGGACTGATACTCTACTTGCTTGTTGTCCAGGGCTGCATAAATCCTTGGCACATTTATGCCCATGTCCTCTACTATTTCAGCTCATTGTACATTGTGAACCACCTTACCTTTTTCACCTCTGTGAGGACAATCTCTGAACCTATGGTCTCCTTTACAACCCCAACATTGTATAGGTGGTTGTCTTGGCCCTTGAATCGCTATGTCAATCACTCTGGTTTCCTTATGTGTTTGTTTCCATTAAGGATTATTTATGAAGAATGGTGGCTTAGATCCCTTCTTCCTCTGATCCATCTTGAATTTCTTATTGTCTTCCCAAGCCTTTTGGAAATCTAGTCATATAAGAATTTAGCTCTTCTTATGGTCTCTTCTAATGTATTGAGATCATCATACTATATTTTGTCACTGATGAATGATGGCAATCCACTTAAGTACCATTGAATCTTGACTGTCTCATCCTTAATGAAAGAGAAATACTTCAACAGTTCCAAAAACCTTCTCTCATATTCATCTATGGTCATACTTCCAAGCTTGAGTTCAAAGAACTCTTTCATTTTCTTTTCATAATATCTCTTTGTCAAGTACTTCTTCTCAAAATACTTCTTGAATTCTCTCCAAGTAACACTTTTCTCTACAATGTGTTGTACCTGCACAAGTTGATCCCACCACATGGAGGCCTTTCCTTTGAGTTGATAGATAGAAATTCTACCTTCAACATAAGAATAATAATTATGCAATTGAAAATACTTCCTCATGCTTAGCAACCATGTTTCGGCATCTTCATCCTTCTTGTGCTCACCATCAAATGTAGGAGGTTTGATTTTGTTCATTTCTCCTCGCAGTTCATCCACCCCAGATATCTTATACCTTCTAACAGGGGATATACTTGAGCTATTGCCTTCTGTCTTATGGGAATGCCTATGGGAATGATGGTGATGCCTACTAGCACTTTTTACTTCTCTCTTCTCCTATGAATATTTGTGACTTTCAGATCTACTTGAGTCACTCTCCTTAGTCAATTTCTTCTCTATTCTGTTCAAACCTTCCAATAGTTTCATGTTGAAGTCATCCTACTACTCTTTGGCTTTCATAAGCCTTTCATTATCAACTTTATGTCTTTAGGCATCCTTCTGCAAATTCTTAATGGTCTGTCTTCATTCCTTTCTTCTCCATGTTCGTTGGAGTTCATTCCTTCCATGCCCAAATGGACATCCATCCCTCTGCTCTTCTCTGGATGACTATAATTCTCATGTGCCTCTCCCATTCCTATGGACTCTGCATTGGTCTGTCCTGGCCAAGTTGTTGCCAATTCTACAAACCGTGCATCCATCAAAACTAATCAGACAAACGAATCAACAATTCATGAGAATATGCACCATTTCGATTCAACATACACATCAACATTATCACTCTCGGTTTCCTGGTGTTATCACCATGACAATTATAGATAAGACCCAAGTCTCGAGAATGCTGACGCGCAGTGCCTTCTGAGATACACTTGCGCAAGAAGGTGGTATTGTCGAAACCACTTTCACCAAGACGCGGTATCACGTGTCTCAACATGTCAAATCCACCACTCGTGGAGTGGGCAACGGCTAGTCAGATCACCCTGATTCATTCGTTCGGTACTTCGCAGCCATGTGACGTAAGCTGAATGTCGCCATGTAACGAACTTAAAATCTAATCATTCAAAATGTATTGGCCGAGCATGGCAACCCAATGCTCTTTGTATGTAATCTGTCTACACTTCATAAATGGAGCTTTATAATTACTACTCCCCAAGTATCAAGATATTTGTGTAACCATAACCGTAGTAATATTCAAGTTGCTCGACTTCCTACTCTTTGTAAAGACACATTTTGATATCCCCAACCTAATATACATGGACAAAGCTAAGTTGAGTGAGATTGGTTATTCGAGCAACATGCTAGGCTTTCCTGCAAATAAGGAGGAAAGGTTCCTCACACACCTTCTAGTAACTAAGTTCCACACAGAGCTGGTTATAGACTCACGATTGGAAGTTAGGTTGAATCCCATTATAAAGGATTTAGTCATCAACGGGTCAACCATTAAGAAGAAAAAGATTAAGCAACATAAGAAGGAGGAATCTATGGTTAAAGCGGCCAAAAGTGTTGGAGAAAATCAACCGATCTAGTTAGACTCCTATTTAAAGGCGGACATCACTAAGATGAAGTAAGTCTTCAACTAAGATAAGCATGTCTCAGTGAATTTTGGACATCCTGTAGCGAAGGTAGAAGTACAAGAGATGATAGGCATGTTCTTCAACGATCCTTTCTACAACAGGCTAACTGTTGTCATCACCCTTTTGTAATTTTGTAATTAATATGATTATATAAATACAAAAATGGATTTTAAACTGTTTTATTACAATTTCTATTTGGTGATGTTATGACTCTTGATTTCTTTTATAATAAGTTTTTCTTGTAATCTTATATTTTATTTTTATCTGTCTAAATCAGAAGAAATTAAAATTCAAAATTCTTTTTAATTAATGCTTCAATGCAGTTATGTGTTTATGTTTCTTTTATTATTATGCAATTTAAACTCAAACTCCTTACCTTCCAAGCGACTTCACGTGCATTAACTAGACTTGTTCATTCATATTATCGTGTATAACAATATTACAAGATAAACGCTTCTCCGCGCTCCTTAATCTACTGTGTGTTTCCTCTTTATCATACCGACTACTTACGCGCACTACTCTGCCATTGTGTGCCAATACCCAGTGCGCACAGTTCAATACTGCACACCAATATTCCACATGCATTTTCATACTATGCATGCACTGTATCAAGTTTAACATACTTCTTTGCGCTCAAATATCTGCGCATACTACTGAATACACCGATGCGAAACAACTTATATTCATACTTATGCGCATAACAATAAAACTCCCCCGCATTAAGAAATACTTGCGCACCCCATGTGCACCTTACTATGTGTGTGCTTACTGTGCAAGGCTAATTTTAGCGCGTGCATCTACACATAATAATCTTCCACGTGGCGCCACAATTTATCGCGCACATTGGCACACCACAGTTTCCCGTGCGGTGGTAAATTTACCATGCACACCAGTACGCCAACCTTTTCCAAGGACACTCTATGACTCTAATTTTGGTCACTACGAAGTTACTTTTTTGTGAATATTCACTTCAATTGCACCCTTCTGGTCCATCCAAGCTCAGTGTTGAACTGAGGCTTTGATACCAAACTGTAACGATCCCCTTGACCAACCTAAGGCCGGGGTATGCCACTCCAGAGCAACCACTCATGCTTTGACGCCAGTCGCTAACATTCCCAGCTATCAGGTCGGGACATGCTACTCTAGGGAACATCTTTCATTCCCATACTATGGAACATATAGTAGCATACCCAGTAATCAACTAAGCAATGCCACCTAGATTTACTCTTTAGACTACATGCAACTAAAGCATATACATAAAGCACGCTTGCGGAAGCTTTACATCTAACATAAACAAATAATTACTTTCTGTAACACGACTTTTATATTATAAATAACAATAATTATTTATATGCATCATTTACAGGAAATTACCCATAATCACACAAGCATTCATAGTCACATATATGATAAAATCGTAACTTGGGCATGTAAATAACAAGACAACATATCCATATATTGTACAATTGGTACTTATCTTAGAAAGGTTGTCACCAACTACTTACAGACCATCCACAAACCTCCCAACCATAGATTTCACTGTTCATCACTCTCAACAGTGAATCACCCTTGAGTTGGGACTGAACTCCACCCAAGGTAAATGGATTCCTATCCAGGCTAAGGCTCATGTACAATAGGAAAGACTCCATCTCAGGTGCTCACTCAACTAACAGCCTACAAACTCTCATTCCCCACATGCCTGTCCCACCCAAGGAAGTGTGCCCCTTCTCTGCTCAATAGTCCCTCGATTGCCCCACTTCCCTTCCAGGGCTTCAGCAACAGGCTGGACCGGAAGTCTCAGAGCGTTGTAGCTACAGTTTATCACCTATGAAAATCAATACCCAACAATTCTCTCACCCATAGAACTGCTCACGGGCCTGACAACCCTCTTCTTCAATCCTGCTCCAAGCTAACCAGGTACACCAACCAAAAGGGACGAGGAACAGGTTTTGGAAAGGTGGAATGGTTGTCTCAAGGATAACAGAATGTATGAGTGAAAATGGTCAACTTGATGGTTTTTCCCTTCCCCCCCCCCTTCTGTTCGTAAGCTATCCCTCTGAGAGAGAGACCCCCTTAGCTTAATTTCCCCACGATATGAATGCATGTCCCCAACTTGATACTTGTCATATCGAAAGTTACTTTTTTCCACTTGTCCCCAACTTTAGAACTTAGGATAAAATTATCAATACTTTATGTTTTGGGAAATATTAATATAATATTCCCTTGTCTTTTGGCCCTACCTTTCCCTAATTGGTGAAGTTCAGTCCCCCATCTCTTTATCGTGGTCAGTCTACGCGTAGACATGTATTTTATATTAATCATGAGTTCATGTACAAAGTAGGTGCATTGGCCCTTTAACATCTAGGCATGATAGCCTAATTCCAAGACATAAGCATTCTGGCTTATAATACCGGCTCACCAGCCTTTAATGCATATTATATACACAAAGGTTCGTTGACCTTAATATTGTGCGCACTTAGTTACTACACATTGTATCCTTTGTCTCTAAGTTTGCACGCACCTTAGTTACTGCGCTGGGTATTCAGAAATGTGCACATTACATCCCTTTACTACGCAGTATATGCACGCACCATGCCATGAAAGGTGTATTACAAAATTGATGTCTAAACAGCTTACTAGCTTAAATATACTTGGATTATATTTACATTTGGGTTCGGCCAAGGGATATTACAGGTATGGTTGAAGGTATGTCTAATTGCTCTCTGGATTTTTATTTATGTGAACATTGTGTATATGGGAAGAAAAATCAGGTAAGATTCCCCTCTGGTGCGTTGAGGGCAAAAGGAATTTTACAGCTAGTTCACAATGATGTTTGTGGACCTGTAATGGTCCCATCATTGGGAAAATCTATGTACTATGTCTCATTTATAGATGACTTCTCAAGGAATACATGCATATATTTCCTCGGGAATAAATCTCAAGTCTTTGACAAGTTTAAAGAGTTTAAGGATCTTGTTGAGAATTAAATAGAGAAAAGAATTAAGGTGATAAGGACAGATAATGGTGGAGAGTTCTATGGGAATGAATTTGAAGAGTTGTCTAAGATGTGTAGTATATCAAGGCAGAATACTACTCCATATACACCTCAATAGAATGGAGTTGCAGAAAAGAGGAACAGGACGTTGATGGAAAAAACAAGGTGCATGCTCAGTGGTTCCAGATTAGGGAAACAATTCTAGGTAGAGGTAGTGGGTACTGCATGTTACCTAGTTAACAGATCACTCTCATCAGTGTTGGATGAGAAGACTCCACAAAAGGTATGGACTAGTAATAAAACTTCTCTCACACATTTCAAGGTATTTGGATGTGATGTATATGTTCATGCTCCAAAGGAAAACAAGAGTAAGCTAGATAAGAAGGTTGAAAAGTGTATATTTATTGGATATAAAGATGGTCTCAAATGTTATAAGTTTTGGAACCTAGAAAATAAGAAGGTAGTGTATAGTCGAGATGTGGTATTTAGAGAAATGAAGGATGTTGTTAAACATGAAGTCCTACCAAGTAAGGAAGAACCATAGAAAATAGAGTTTGATTTCAAGGATGATGAATCAGACTCTATAGAAGAACATGAATCAGAATAAGAAGATCCCCATAATCCAGTATTGAGGAGATCGGTTCGAGAAAGAAGGATACCGGAAAGGTATACTCCATTTTATTTCCATCCTAATTTTTCTTTGTATATTACTAATGATGATCCTAGAACTGTCAGGGAGGCAGTGGATTCAGAGGATGGAAATATCTGGAAAAAGGCCATGGACGAAGAAATGGCAGGCTTGGATACGAATGAGGCTTGGGATCTAGTGGATTTTTCGACTCGGAGAAATCCCATTGGAAGAAATTGAGTATTTAAAAAGAAGTTGAATGCATAAGGAAAAGTGGAGAAATAAAAATCTCAATTAGTAGAAAAGGGTTATTCCCAGGTTGAGGGAATTGATTTTGGTGAGATTTTTTCTCCTGTTTCCAAGTTAACCTCTATAAGATTTATGTTATCTATTTTTTTTGCATTTGATTTTGAAGTAGAATAGGTGGATGTGAAGACAACATTCCTACATGGGGATATGGAAGAAGAAAACTATATGAAGCAACCAGAAGCTTATGCTGTGAAGGGAAAGAAGGAGTCAGTATGCAAGCTGAAAAAGTCCCTGTATGGTTTAAAACAATCACCAAGGATGTGGTATAAAAAATTTGATACTTATGTGTTGGGACTTGGCTTCACAAGAAGAAAAGAGGATCACTATATGTATTTTAAATTAATTGGTGATCATTTGATTTATTTGGTCTTGTGTGTGGATGACATGTTTCTGATAGGAAACAACAAGGAGATTATCTAGTATGTGAAAACTCAGTTGTCCTCTAAATTTGACATGAAGGATCTCTGTGCTTCAAACTTAATTTTGGGCATGGAAATTAAAAGAGATCGAAAAAACAGGAAACTCTGGTTAAATCAAAGAAAATATGTCAAGACAATATTGCAGAGGTTTAATATGCAGGAATGTAAACTGGTCAAGGTTCCTATTCTTGTTGGTGTAAAGTTATATGTGGATCAGTGTCCCAAGACACATGAAGAGAAGGAGGACATGTGTCGTGTTCCATATGCAAGTGTAGTTGGAAGTTTGATGTATGCAATGGTATTTACTAGACCCGACATTGCACATGCAGTGGGAGTTTTGAGTAGGTATATGTCAAAACCAGGGGAGGAGCATTGGACAACATTAAAAAGGGTTTTCGAGTATTTGCGTGGAATTGCTAGCTATGGATTGTGCTACCAAGGAAGACTGGGATTGTACATAGTGTCGGATATACATGGATTTGTGGATGCAGATTGGGCTGGAGATATGGATCGTAGGAGATCTACAAGTGGGTATGTGTTTAACCTATTTGGAGGAGCAAAAAGTTGGATGAGAAAAAGACATGTTGTAGTGGCACTTTCAACTACAAAAGTTGAATACATGGTATCCACTCATGCAAGTAAGGAGTCAATATGGTTACAAATATTGTGTTCAGGTATTGGGTTGGTACAACAAGCTGTAAGGATAGATTGTGACAATCAGAGTGCAATTTTTTTTGGTGAAGAACCTAGCTTATCATTCAAAGACAAAGCATATTGATATTCAATATCACTTTGTGAGAGACATGGTTGAAGAAAATAAAGTATTTTTGATGAAGGTGGACACTTTGAAGAATGTTGTAGATTCATTAAAAAAATCTGTGAGAACTGAGAAGTTTTCTTTGTGTAGAGGATCCATGGGAATTGTTTCCCTAGATTATTGACTATGTAACCATGTAACCCCCTATATGCAAAGAAAACAACAAGTGGGATAATGTTGGGTATGTGTTATATTCTTTGCACGAGTAACAGTGTCTGTGTTGCGCTAGGCATGCAAGGGGGTTTGAGGGGAGTGAGAAATCCCCCTGAGAAGTTTCTTTTGCCTCGGGAAACGTGTTGCATTTTTTCCTCGTTTTTCATGTCCATTGTTGGGCGGTTTTTCAGCACATGGTTTTTTGCCGATGGTTTTCTATTTACGGTTAAGGAATTAGGGTTGTTGACTAATCCAGGTCATTAGGTTAGGGTTTTGGATGTCATTGGTTCCTATATGTATATTGTATTGTAAACAATGTATCACTATGAATGAATATAGAATATGTTGTTTTTCTCGGTTTGGGTTTCCAGGGAAAAATCTCTGTGTAATGTTTGTATTTTCTATTGTATCTTTTCTGCTCTTTTACTGGATATATCTATGCAGTAAATATTGTACAAGGTTAAAATATATACTCCCTCCATACCTACATCAACTTCAAGCTCAGTTTTCTTCCCCTCCCTTGGCTCTCCTGCACAAACTTGACTAACTAGCAATTGTTGTTCCCACCCATATGAATTTCCTCTCTTTTGCTTGCCTTTTTTTTCTCACACTCTTCCCCAAGATGGTTTTACTCAACTCCCATGTGCCCAATAACTTTGGGATGTGACTACTCACACCCACCCTCTTACATGTCTTCAATGATTGGCTTAGGGAACACTCAATCATAAATGGAAAGGTTCATATACAAATAACAAATTTAGGAATATGGGTTAAATCAATATACATGGGTGTTTCCCCACTTGGACCCCTCTTGGCCATTATCCCAGACACTCCCCTCTTGTATGGATTAATTCATCCCCCATCTCTTGTACATGTCCCCTTAGAAGATGGAACCACATTTTTATTAATAAATCAAGGAAATACAATTCACATATTACATTGCTTGGCCATAGCCACATATTATATCTACATAATCATAAATTAAACTGGGGATTATAGTGGGTATGTTACAAACATGATGAAATTTATAAATATCTTCTTGGTAACTTTATTCAAGCATTTATTCTTATATTTTCTCATCATCCATTGGAAAACCTTCTCCGCAAAGAGAATGTTTGAGCTCTTGGAAACTATCTTGCAAATTTTGAGTAGCTAGCAGATAATTCCTGAGAAATTCTTCAATGAGCTTGGTAGAAGATGGGATACTCTTCGGATTACAAAACGTTTGCAAGCCAATTCCTTTGACTTGATTCCAGTGAAGATACAAAAATTTTCATCAACACATCTTTGTGTTGGGTCCTACAAAGACAAATGGCTACACCCTCCAAGTATTTTCCCAGATCACCACCACATCCTAGCCCATGTGTGACGTCAAGCTCCAAGAAGGTGACGTTTTTCCTCTTTCAAGAAAATCATTTGGAATTTAGGGGATGGGTAAGATAATCTAAGGTGTCCTATAGGCCTCCAAATTCATTTCTCCATGAGCTGACATGTGGTCCCTTGGAATCCAGCCTGTGGGCTTCAATCCCCATAAAATCCCAAGCCAAGCTTGTTCCTCCAAAACCATCCACTAGTTGGGTTCTACAAATACAAATGGATAAACCCTCCATGGATATCAATTCAAAGAACCATGATGAGTAAATCATATCAATAAAATATCCATCTAAGAAAGTACATACAAACCACCTCATCAAAATAAACTAATTCTCAAAGACCCTATGCAATTTTCCAAGTTTAGGTATGGGATGTTTGACAAAACGACCTATTGGGTGAATCGTTCCTTAAGTTTAGGGGTGCTTCCCAAGGGGACCTCCATCTAAGTCATGTGGATGAGGTTTCATGGATGGGTGGAAGACTTTTTGGGTGGGGTTCATGACATACAAGGGGTTTTAGTGTCTCATTTATGTGTGTCTTTGAAGAGGGTGTGTTGCACCTTCGTTTTCAATGCATCTTTTACCCAAACTCATTTAATGCCATTAATTAATTAATAATCCAAAACCTTGGGTACTCCCTATTCGTGAATCGAATAGATTAGGAGTCAGTACCACAATGACACTTGAAGTTAGAGGTACACAGAGTTCCATATGCAAGGAAAGAAAGGGATACCACATAAGTGTACACGCCTCAAAAATTGGGGACATTTATATAATGTTAATTTGATTTTATAGGTCTTTGATTTTTAAGGAGAAGCATTTCCTTTCTCTCAAGACCTCTTTGGGAGAGCATCTGGAAGGTTCATAAGTAGGATTTTATCTTTTTCCAGCTATCAAGCCTCTGGGCTTCGAAGCCCTTCTTCCCATGAAATGCGGGACAACCCCTTCTTGGCTCAGTACACCCAAAAGTCCCAAAAGATGAGGAGATGAGGGGATGATGTTTAGAAAGTGACAAGTATGGTCAGGAATGGAATTATGACTCATCAAAAGGACCTATCAGTAGCATACCTATCCCTAAGGGTGACCCACTTACTAGGGAGCAATGTCAACCACCAAAGTGAAACGGGGAAAAGAGCATAATGTCCAAGCAATTGTCACATAATCAAAATAATTAATATATACAACAAACTTAAATCCATCAAATATTGAAATGAAACTCACCATAATACCTCAATTGTTCCTCATGGATCAAGACCCAACATCTTTCGGAGGCTATCTGGTGTGGTGGATATTGTTGTGAAGAACCTAGAGCTATGGTGGTGATGTGGGTCTCTGTATGTGCAAGTGGACACTATTGGTCAAGTTGTCTCTTGGTACTCCATGTTTTCAACCTGAGGGCCTTGAGACATCATCTCCTTATTTATACTTAAAAGTTGGGGATAAAATGACTCTCAAATTAGGAAAATTTGTGAAAGCTTCGTAGTTTCCATCAAGCCAATCCAAGATAGGATATTGATACACCCTCCAATCTTAAAGTTAAGAGGGATATTCTAGTCGATATGGTCAAGAAGATTAATCTATGATCAATGTTGGTGGCATAATTTATCGTAATGATGCACATGGCTTAAGTTTAAATTTGTCCTAGGGGAAGTGTATAAAAACTACGCAAAACTCTTGGATCTAGAAATTTTGATTAGAATAGTTCCATAAGAGGGGTTGTTGGATATTCAAGTCTTTGGTGATTTAGATTTAGTAATAAACTAGATGAAAAGTAGTTTTCCATTGGAAAATTTTCACCTATAGCCTCTATCTGAAGTATTTAAAAGCTTGGAGCATTTATTTCATAATATTTTCTTTCATCATCTATATCAAGAGTTTAACTTTAGAGGATGATTTTTTGTCCAAGGAGGGTCTACAACTAGAACCCTTCTTAGGTATAATTTTGGAGTTAAGGAATGGGTCCTTCTAATTAGATAACAAATGTCTAGTCTTTGGCCCATAACATTTATTTTTTTCTTACTTTTTTGTTAAAGAAAACATGTTGTTGTCCTAGTTTATGTAGATCATGGGTCAATTATATTTTTTCTTTGGTTTACTGAAGGATTATCTATTGTGATTTAGTCATGATGAATGAAACTGATGAAGTCTAGTTTACAACATGTACATGTTCATCTTCTATGGGACAGTTAGTTAAACAAATATTGATAATAAGGTTATGAAGACCTAATGTAGTATTTTTGGACGAGAGCTTACAAGCCTAAGCAAATAGTGTTTTTGGATAGCAAGTCCTTTGGCAAGTATATATATTTGAATTCTAGAGATAAGATATGCATCATGTTCGTTTTTTATATTTAATAACAAATAATGACTTTTTGTGATATTTCATGAAAAGGTACTGAATGTTTTTATAAGGAACAAAAAAAAAAAAAAAAGAGATATTAGATATTTTACACATAAATGAAAATACTATAGAATTTATGATTATAACACATAAATATTGTTACATATCTTAACAATAATCTAAATTGTAATTTTACCTATCCATATTTGTGTAAGCTAAGTAGATAATCCAAATTGTAATTTTATCTATCAATATTTCCATAAGCTAAGAGTATTGAGTTTCAAGATGATAAGTGAAACTATAACCAACCTAAGTTCATTTTAAATTATCGAAGTTTAAAAAAAATCAAAGTATAATTTATCTAGGATTAAGATAGATCTACTCATATAATTTTAGGTTAAGATAATTCTACCCTAGTTGTTATTGTGATTAGACATTGTTGGTTATTCTATCCATACAAATATCACAAGCAGTGGTACTAGGAAAAATTTTGAGGATCCATACTTATCTTAAAGTGTAGAAACCTTAGCAAATCTTTCTAATTATTGAAATGCAACAACAAAATGTTTGACAATATTTTTGTAAAAATATTAAAAAATTTATATAGTTTCTAGAAAATTTTGGTGATTTTTAAAGCAAAATACTTTTATGCTATAAAATTTGGGCAAATAAAATAGAAATTGACAAATTATGTTTATTATATTTTAGAAAAAATATAATATAATTATGTTTATTATATTATGTTTATAAAATTAGTCCATGGGTGAAATTTAGCCTTTAAAATTTTTCTAGACAAGCACTAAATTCTATCATGATTTTCAACACCATATTTTAAATGTTATTGTTGTACAATATTATGTATAGCCTTTAAGTGTGTATCTTTATATACAGAAAGAGACATTCAAAGTGTAGATTGGAAATTCTACATAGGTTTGTATTGAAGTCGAGTATCAGTTTGGCATGTTATAATTTGAAGGAGAAATAAGGTTGTAGATGTGTGAGTGTTATGGACCAAGATAAAAATAGAAAGAAATACCCTTTTTGCACTTTCACTTCGCATCCTTCCATGTCCAAGTCTTGAGGGTGCCTTGCTTCACTACTCACCAAAAAGAAATTTAATGGAAATGTCCATGAATTCTTATTTTTGGTTTATTGCATTGAAGTTTGGCTTCTTCGTTTGTTTGCTTGTCATAAAGAAACACCCAATTTGATCTACAACTATAGCTATTGAAATGATGAAGAGATTCCTCCTATAACCACTAGCATTGATAATAGATCCTTACTACCAATATGATATATAACATACAAGGGAATTAATTCCATTAAATATTACCATAAATTAGATGATGTGTCCATCTTGGAGACACCATGAACCTCCTAAGATAATATCCACAATGAAATTATGTAAAAAATGTGCATAGTGTGGAGTTAGCTGCTGAAAGGAGAAACAATTAGACTACATAAATGAATGTGAATGATAACCTTATGGTAAGTCAATAAGTTGGGCCTATTCGAAGAGGAAAAGAGATGAGGAGGACTTGATTATTGTAGAGAATGATATATAATCCTTTTATGCTCAATATTTTGTAGGAATTATTTTTTTAAAACTCAAGGACTGCTTTGAAAAACTTAGAATTGACAAAGAAAAAATTACTAGAGGTAAAGGAACTCCAACAAATATTGAAAAGTAGATCCTTGTGGCTACAAAATGGGGATGGAAACAACAAAGTTTTCCGTAATTATTCCAATCATAGGGGAAAGGTCAATATGGAATATGAAGAACTTGGAGGATGGGAGTGTGGCTAGGTTTTTCAAAGAGTTGGAAAATATTGAGGTTTCTCACTTTTCATGATTATATCATGAAAAAGATAAAGTAAAAACACCAGAGATACTAAAGACAACTTCATACTTCCCTATTTTTTTTTTATAGGATAACATGAAAACAAACATCTAGTGGAAGACGTGTCTAATGTTGAACTCAAATTTATGTTGACTTCTATGTAAAATGATAAAATTCCAAGCTGATATGGCTAGAATATGGAATTCCTTGTTGGATTTTATGACATTTTAGAAGAAAAAGTGATAAGGGTGGTGGAGGAGATCAACATAATGGTAAAAAATTTAGGGGCCTTTAATTCTACCTTTATTTACCTCATCCTTAACATTGACAAGTATTTCTCTTTTGAGGAATTTAGGCCTATTTTACTTTGTAATTTTATTTTAAAAAACATTACTAAGATTCTTATTATAGGGGTAAATTTTTTTTTTTTGGTTAAGAATTATTTGGTTTCTTGCATGGGAGAAACATGCATGAAGAAATAGAGGTGGATCAAGAATGGTTGCACTCTATTAAAAATTAAAGGATGTATCTTATGGTTTGGAATTGGACCTATCCAAGGCCTAAATATAGATCAAAACGGTTGTATCCAAGGTTTATCCTAATCCAGGTTGGGTTCCATGTCAAGATGGTGAACTAGATCATAGGTTTCATATTTTTTATTCATTCATGGTACTTGTTAATGGCTTTGGATCAAGGTTTTTTAGGATAAGAAAAGGAATTTAGCAAGGATGTCCTTTGTCTCCCTTAATTTTTTTAATTATTCCAGAAAGGTTAAGTAGGACAATTATTGATGCTAAGAGGTCCAATGATTTAGGTGGTATTAAGTTAAGTGCTTCTTTCTACTTGACGCCTCATTTTCATAGATGAAATGTTACTTTTCTACAATGGTTCTATAAAATGTGTAAACAAAGTAATGGATATTTTAATCCTTATAGTAAAACAATATGCGTAGATATAAATATATAGAAATATTTCATTTCTTTTAACATGGAGAAGGATTAGGTGAGAAGAACACTTGATTTTTTTCCTTTCCAAAAGCTAGACCCGTAAGAAAATTTCAGGTGCCTAGGATTTATATTGAGACCTAATGATTACATGATAAGGGATTGGAAGTTGTTGATTGAAAATTTTGAAATAAAACTAAGATGTGGTGTAACATATGGATTTCACTTGGTGGAAGGTTAACCCTAATTAGGATGCATTATTGGCCATTTCTCTTTATCATCGCACCCTAAATTTTATTACGAAAGGGTTCCTAGAAACTATCAGGAAGAGATGATTTAAATTATTATGGATAGGGAAGAGAAAATCAAATGGAATACTAGTTTTAAAGTGGTAATATTTGGTCTAGCCTGAAGAGGCAAGTGGGTGGGGTTTAAGACATTTATTTTTTTGGAAGGATTTGGAAGGAAAGAAGCTTATGAAAATTGATGAATAAGGATGGATTATGGAGATAGATGCTTCATCAAAAGTATATAAAACCTTTGTCATTGGAAAAATGGATTAAGGATGAAATTAAACCTATTTTAAAATATTCAATATTTTGGAAGGATTTAGTTTAGTGATTTCCCTTAGTGGGAAATTGGTTGGATTGGAAAATTGGAAAAGGTGATAAAGTAAGGATAGGCTTAGATTTTTGAGTTGGTAGCAGAGAACGCTATAGGATTTCAAAGGAGTTGATTGTGACTCTATAAAATCTAGGTATTTTTAAACTTGTCAAAGATGCTAACCCTATTACTACTATTGTTTTGTTTCAAGGGTGGAAATTTAGTGTTGAAGATTTAAGTTTGTTTGAGGTGGATGTTGACCAATTGAGTAGGTTTTCAATTTAGTTGTATAAGAATCACATAAGGCTTAGAGAGGACGCAAATGCCAAAATATTTTCAAAGAATTTATCCTTGGTAATTTATACTCCAAGGCTAGGTTACAAAGCAATGTTTGTTGAGTAAACATAAGATGGGTCACTTTGTGGTGGAAGTATTTATGTAAACTCAAAATTCCTCTTAAAGACAAATTCTCTATGTGGCTTGCCTTATGAAATAAGGATTTAACTGGAGAGGTCTTTCAGAATCAAAGTAGGCATGGAACCAGTTGTTGTATTCTATGTAATCAGTTCTCAAAAACTATAAATCATTTATCAATTAGTTGTTCTTATAGAAGAGAAATTTGGTTGGATATGGAAGCAATTCCAAGGGTGAAGTATGGTTGGCAGGGGATATCACTTAATGAGAGTTTGAAATTATGCATTCAAAAGAAGGAACTAAAGGCCTATAGTGTATAGTGGTCTCCTAGGGTATTTGGATTGCTAGGAACTTAGAGATATTTCAAGGAAGGATTATCCCTCCTTTTCAATGTGCCTCTCCAATTAGGAAAAGTTCCAAAGCTTCATAGTTTCCATCAATCCAATCCAAGATAGGATATTGGTACACCCTCCAATATCAAAGTTAAGGGGTGAGGATTTTTCAATGGATTTAGTCAAGAGGATTAATGTGTGAGGAGTGTTGGTGGCATAATTTATCTTAATGGTGTTGATGGTTGAAGTTTATATTTTTCCTAGGAGAAGGCTATAAAAACTACGTAAAATGTTTGGCTCAAAAGTTGAGTTCTAGAATAGGGGCTGGTGGATATTCAAGTATTCGGTGATTTAGGTTTCTTAATAAATTAAATGACAAGAAGTTTTCCATTGGAATAATTGAACCTACAGCCTATATTTGAAGAAGTTAAAAGTTTGGAGCATTCATTTTATAATATTTCCTTTCATCACGTATATTGAGAGTTAAAATCATAGGTTGATATCATGTCCAAGGGGGTGCTATAGTTGGAACTCTTATTAGGTATAATTTTGTAGTTTAGGAATGTGTCCTTCAACATAGAGAAGCAATGACTAGTCTTTCACAGATAATATTTATTTTTTTCTTAGTTTTTTTGTTAAAGAAAATAGTTTGTTGTCCTAGTTTATGTAGTTCATGGTTTAACTCTAGTTTTTCTTTGGTTTATTGAAGGACTATTTATTGTGATTGGAAACTAATGATGGTTGGTTGAAAACCTGTACATGTTCCTTTTTATTGGTAGTGAAAGGTTGGTTATACAAAGGTTGATAATAAGGCTATGAAGATGAGATTCTAATGTAGTTTTTCTAGATGAGAGCTTGCAAGTCTAAGTAAAAAGTGTTTTTGGATAGTAAGAATTTTGGAAAGTATATATCTTTGAGTGCTAGAGATAACATATGCATTATGTTCATTTTTTATATTTGATAATTTTTTATATTTAATAAAAAATAATGACTTTTTATTATATTTAAGAAAAGGTGATGAATTTTTTAATAAAAAAAACAAAAATAAAAGTATACACCAGATAATATTTACATAAACAAAAATATTGTAGATACTATAACAACACATAAATATGGTTACTTATCTTAACTGTAATCCAAATTGTAATTTTATTTATGCATATTTGCTTAAGCTAAGTGGATAATCCAAATTTTAATTTTATCTATCGATATTTCCATAAGCTAAGAGTATTGAGTTTTAAGATGTGTGAAACTATAACCAACTTAAATCCATTTTAAATTATCAAAATAATTTTTTTTTAAAAAAAACACTCTCAAAGTATAATTTATCTAGGATTAAGATATATATACTCTTATAAATATTGGTTAAGATAGTTCTACCCTAGTTGTTATTGTGATTAGACATTGTTGGTTATTATATCCATACAAATATTACAAGCACTAAATTCTATAATGATTTTCAATGCAATATTTTAAACATTATTGGCGTACACTATTATGTATAATCTTTCAGTATTTTTATATACACAAAGAGACATTTAAAGTATAAATTGTTAATGCTACACAAGTTTGTATTAAAGTTGAGTATTAGGTTGGCATGTTATCATTTGAAATAGAAATAAGGTTATATATATGTGACTGTTATGGACCAAGCAGAAATAGAAACAATTTTATTTTTTTCACTTGCATTTTCTCATCCCTACGGGCCCAAATCTTGAGGGTGGCTTCCTACCCTGCTCGCCAAAAATCAAATGACAATTTCCACAGATTATTTTTTGATTTATTGCATTGAAGTTTAAGTTGGCTTGTTCTTTTGTCTTCTCACTGTAGAGAAACATCCAAACAATTTCTACAACTATAACCATTGAAACGATGAAGAGATTCCTCCTATAACCACTAGCATTGAAAATAGAGCCTTACTACCATTATGATATATAACATAGAAGGGATTTGATTCCATTAAAGGGAACCATAAATTAGATGCAACATCCAAATTAGAGACACCATGAACCTCATGCAACTGTATGTACAATGAAATTATGTAAAACAAGTGTCATGGAGCTAGGTGTTGTAAGAAGAAACAATGAGACTAAAAAAATTAATGTGAAAGATAACCTTCCTCAAATTCCAACAAGAATATAAAGAGATAACATAAAATTATAACTAAGTGATTCCAATTGGCATTAGGTAATCAATTCCACTCTTAATTAATTAAACTAGAATCAAAATAAGATAATATTACATAATGAATTAGGGGGTGGGGGTTCAAAAAGATAGATCTTTATATATTGGAATTAAGAACAACAAAAAGTAATAATATATGATATCATTGTTGACACCTTCATCACCCAAATTTGGGTTCCTCTAGCTTGAGCCACTTATAAGTCTCAACTACAACATAAAGTCCAAGTTTTACTTTGGAAGGGAAATTAAGGGAGAGTTTAGGCCTAACTCAAAACTAGACAATGAAATCAAAACTAGAAGGTTTAAACTAATGGTAAAAGAACTATATTATAAAAACCCTATGATAATACTCCAAACAATTCACTATCATTTATGTACTTTAATTTCTCTCTTATGTGTGTTCCTCCCAACATAGGACTCATATTATATCGTGAGAATGTAGTTTGGGTCATTGGGGATTGATATTAGGGTTGTAAAGGTGTATAGGTTTCATTATCCTCACTGAGGACCACACATTTTATGAATTTATTATTTATTTGGAACATTTTTAGAGGTGCTCATGGGTTGCATGAAGACAGATCATGCACAACACACAAGTTGTCAGAAGGAAGGTCACGTGCATCAAGTTACGGGTATCTCTCTCTC
>JASDQU010307599.1:5859-50216 GCA_032191745.1 Picea mariana
AGATATAGATATAGATATATCCTGGATTACATTTTGAAAGCATCATGTAATGAATAGAAGACTAATGAATGAATAAATCAGTATGTTTGATTGAATAGGCTTTGTTGAAGCCATGTTAAGAAAAGGCAGTGAGGCCTTTAGAGATAACTCAGCTGGGCTGAAAAGTCCCAGGCGATGTAGAAAGAATTGGAAGAAGGGGAGAGCCCTCAATTCTTTTCTTGTTGAGTATTATGTTTTCTCTGGGATGAGAGAGATGGTATGCATATGAAAGTAAATGTTTTGGCACCATAGTGATGGTGGTCATATTGATGTAGAATCAATCAAGATTTGTTTGTGTTTCACTCATGAAAACATTAAGGATAATGTGATGAAGTGCATAAATATTTTCTAGGACATGTCTGAAAATGTTTTATTGGCTTAACGTTATGAACAAATTTTTTGAAAGGAAGTTGTATGCCACGGATACCCAAGTAGAGTATGATTAAGGAAGAAAACCATGATCAAATTAGGATACTCAATAACCTAATAGAGGAGATGAATGTGAGTCACTCATCGGAGGGAAGATCAACCGCAGTCATCAAATCAACTTCAATATCCACTGGAGTTAACAGATCAAACACCAATCGTTCTATTTGATTGACGGACGAGGATCATTGCAGAGCGTGAAGCTGAAATTAATGGACATGTTATCTCATGACCCACAATCAACCAACGACGTTGATCTCGTTGGGGTGGAAGATCAATGACCATGATTAGAGAGAGTTGAGCGAACATTTTCCATATTGGGCCCCGCAATCACTGTGAACCGTCAATCTGTGAACATAGATCAATGGTTGGGAATCAGTGCAGAGTGTAAAGGTGAAATTAACGGATGTGTTAGTTCACGTCCCGCAATCAACCAACGATGTTGATCTCGTCGGCACAGAAAATAAACAACCACGATTAAAAGAGTTTGGCAAGCACATTTTATATTGCGAATATTGAACTCTCCAATAAAGAGAGAGCATATTGGGATTCCGCAATCGCTGTGAATCGTCGATCTATGAACGATCGGTGGGAGAACCTACATGGAACCCATGCGTTAATGTCACATAAAACCAATACTATGATTGAGTTCTATGGTTGATTTTATCACATTGAAGCTCTGTATCAACCTAAATTCTTGGTCAAACACTTTTGTGTTGGCATTATTATTATTATCTGGAAATCGTGTGGTTAAAATTGATCGAGGGCTAAGATTGATGACCTGCGATCACTGCGGAGATTGCATATGCGCACAGGTTAATGTCAAGTCCTGTACTCGTAATTTAAATTCAATATAGCATTGTTTTGAGTTTGGGATCCGATGGTAGATCGGACGACCCGTATCCATTGCGGAGATTGGAAGGATAATTAAACCGCAAGCTAGTTGAGGTTCCATAATCCCTTGCAGTCGTTGGATCTGGGGGAAGACAGATTTTCACCGTCGAATTACAGAAAATGGGTTTAGCCAAGATCATAGCATTCGGACACAAGATCTGAAAGGGTAGCACCTGAAAAGAATAGAGCTGAGGTCACAGATCTCGGTCACATGGAGATAAAATGAGTTCCTCTGGGCTAGTCAAGGAAGATAGAGTTTAAACTCTGTGTTATACTGTGGTCATGAAGAATAGGTCTAAGGGAATAAAGGTGCTCATAGCTAGCACGTTCCATGGAATTGCTCAAGGAAGTGCATGTTTGCATGAAAGGGGGACCTTCCGAAAATTTTTCATACATTATATGGATGTCAAAGGAATGTTTAAAGGAATTCATGTGAAATTTGGAGTTTCATGAATGACAATTTTAGGGTTGTGATCAATTTAGAGGAGAAAATATGGTTTTGCTAAAATAATAAATATGGACAAAGAATTCATATGGTAATAAGTTGGTTGAATTCAAACACACATTGGCAGGAGTGCCTAACCTGAAAAAAGTGATAACTTGAAATCGATGCAAGGGTGCATTGGGTATGAATGTGGCCACGAATGTTGGCACATTAATTAAAGTCAATTGATGTCTGATTTTCATTTTGAAAAGTTGATATACTGAACTGATGCATGTGTAGGGACTGAAATTTCATTTTTCTTTGTATCATCGAATAGATAAAATTGATTTGATTGTTAGCATGAACAATTTAAGAATTGTTTGTGATAATGTTATAAAGGTGTAGTGAAAATATATGTGCATGGGAAACTAACAATTTGTTTGGCTGAGGAAAGTTGATTTGTAGGAAGAAAGAGTCTTGGATATGGAAACGTTGTAGGCCCATAAGGAAGACCAATTGCCTGCTGAGCTAAATAGATATGGGAAGGAAAGTCCCATGCTTTTGAATCTGGTTCCATGTGGAACATATATGAAAATAAACGAATAAATTGGAAAATATGTGGGTGATAGATTGCAATAGAATTATGAAATTTAGAATTTTGATGATCTCTCATGAATTTTGTATGCTTGTGATATAGGTGAGAAGAAAATATCTGTCCAAAAAGGATGGATGAAGGTTATTCAAATGAAAATCATGAAGGAGGCCACTGCTGAGCCATGAGAACCTTGTGGTAAGCCATGATCACCAGGAATGTGTTGTGTTGAGGTAACACAAGCCGAAGGGACGCCTCAGTAGATCAATTCTGAAGGACGCCTTGACTGTAAGGCTCGATAAAGTCTCTACGATTCTTCCTGTGTGAGAAAACCTTGTCAAGGAAAGATGGATCACCCGAGGAAATGTATAACAAAGAAGGGGATGCCTGAGCCTAGGCCTGGAGGGTGAGTGACTGTAAGGAAGAGGAGACTCTGATAGTTCTTGTAAACTATTGATTGGGATCATGCACACAATGGTTATGTCAAGGAAAAAAAACAATGAGCTTGGATAACAAGACAGCCATGTGGATACAAATCTACAAACTACACAGATAAGTATTGTTCTAGATTATGAAATTTTCCTAGAAAATTTATGCAACAGTAAAATGTTTTCGCATGAGACTATGAGTAATGTGCTTGTTGTCTAAGAATTATTAAAGGCAGGTGACGAAGATTTAGAGTCTGAAAAAGGACCCGACTGAGAAAGAAATTCAAGAGTTATGAATTGGTTGAATGAGAAAGGCATGATAGGTGTTACTGAGAAAGAACACCAAGGACAATGTTCCTTTTAAGGGGGAGGGTATTGTAGCACCCATGTTTCCCCCAACTTGTAATTAATCATTAATTATGATTACCATTTTGTGGAATAGGAACATTGTAAATGTATCATTATTTAATTGCCAATAACTAACTGTGGGGGTGAATCCTTGAAAGTACTATCCATGATATCACTAGAGGAAAGAATGTGAGAACGATAAGAGAACAATTAATAAAAAAGGACAAGTGGTTGAACCCTCAACCACCCCCATGAATGGAAGCATGGTCTATTAGAGAAGGTCAAACTGAAGTACCATAGGGTCCTGCGGACCCATAATGGACCCGAGGTTTCTTTCTGACAGAAGGAACCAGATAGGAGGAATGTGTGTGCAAGGAATGCAAGAGGATATGAAGAGAAGAGTGGAGAATGAGAGGAACAAGCAAGCAACAGAGAACGAATCGAAGGCAATGAGATTGATGCAGAGAAAACATATGATAAACCTCATCAAGGTCATGACAGAGAGGGATATCTCTGAGAGTATGTAGAGAATGAGACTTGAACAGAAGGCTGCAAGCTTGATGTTGAGGAAGCATCTGATAAACCTCACATAATATGCGAAAGAGAAAGGATCGATGAGAATTGGCATAAATTCCCTGGTGATATCAAGTCTTGGCACGAGGGTGTCTAGAGTGATAAGAATGAATGCCTCTGAGCCTATGGTTGGGTGGAAGGATGAACACCCACAGAAAGTTAGTTTGCCACCACCTGTAATAGATAAGTAATCTTATATCTTGTGTGTTTAAGTGGTAACTGTGAATTAAGGTTGGATATTCTATGAATCTTGCAGGGATGGACATGTTCTTTTAATGGTTAAATTGTATCCCTTCAATTCTACCTAATTTTGTATTTAATAAAATAAGAAATTCTCTGGCATGTACACGTAAATGATCGAGCCCTCTGGTGACTCAAGTTAAAATAAATGAGCTATGAATTGTTGACTTTGGGAATAACATCACGTGTGGATGCCAATACTCCCAGTCGTTCTGAAGGAAGGGGTTGGTCAAGCTCAAGAGAGGTAGTGCATGTGTGCATAGAGCCTTTGCGAGGCGGGAAGAGATCAAGAAAGCCCCCCCCCCCCNCAGAGGATTTCTCTAAGAATTAAGTAAAGGAGAATTAGCGCACAATACTTAAGTATTTAAGGAGTTGATAGAACTAAGGTAGACTAGTGAGTTTCAAGCCCCTAAAGGAGAGATCCTTTCATTTGAAAGACAAATGGATGAGATTAGTTTGGGAGGAGTCGAAGTTCTTCATGATCGTCAAATCTGGAGAAGGAACACGAGCATTAACCCTTCGAGCCCTTAAGACTTCATGAGTTCGACGAATTGAGCATATTCATTGCATAGGAGGTGAATCCCATGAAGTCTCGAAGTAAATCTAGGTCGTAGATCTGTAGATGCCTAGGAGCTATCACGACCATCGGATCTATGATATAGTCAGCCCGGTGTTGACCATTTCGAGAGGACAGAGGTTTGGTAACACCAAAACCCCTGAAGTCCCAAAGTTGATTTGGACCGTGGATCTAAGGATCCTTCAGGATCCCTCACGAGCATTCAATCATGGAGACACAACTATTAACGTCAAGATCATGAGGGAGCCCATATGTTGAGTGACGGGGTTGTCAGGTGTCCCTCTCGGAGTGGCACGCACTAGGACCCATGGGACCCTTAAACATAATTTATGAGCCATATATTTTTGGGGTTACATAGATACCCTCGAACCATCAGATCAAGGCCGTGGTCAGCTCAACGCTGACCGACTCCGAGAGAAAAGAGGATATTGCATCGTAAACTCCTAAAGAGCTGAAGAGACGAAGTAAATCTGAGCCGTCCAATATAGAGGGATAGGTGTCATCAAATCCTGTACTCTGGAGAGAATTCACTCCGGGAGGACCGAAGTGTGAAGACACAAGGATTTCCCAAGGCTAGGGTATTGAATTCATCTCAGTCATCCATTGAAAGGGACGCATGGTAGAAGATCTTCCATTCGGAGGAACTCACTCTGGGATAAAAGGGGATGTGTTGGACAAGAAACTCTGAAGGCCAAAGAGCCGGAGTTCATCTGAGCCATCCAAGAGCTGAGGATAGGTGTCGATAGATCTTCCATTTCAGAAGATAGCCACTTCGGAAGAAAGTGGGGTCACGCGAGTTAAGAACTCCCAAACATCCATGTCCCGAAGTAGATCACAGTCATTGATCGAGAAAGACACATGGTTCTCGATCTAGAACTCCAGGTAGGGAGAACTTTGGAGGAGAAAGGCGTTGGAGTTTTCAAAACTCCTGAATGTCGAAGTCTCGAAGTAGATCACAATTGTTGATCAAGGGAGACACATGGTGTTCAATCTGTAACTCTGGGTATAGAGTACTTCAGAGGAAAAAGACATTGGAGTGTTCAAAGCTCCTGAATGCCGAAGTTCCGAAGTATATTATAGTCATCGATCACAAGGGATGCATGGTGCTCGATCTGTAACTCTGGGTATGGAAGTACGTCATGGAGAAAATCGTTTGGAGCCCTCGAAAATCCTGAACGTTGAGGTCCTGAAGTCAATCAGGGCCATCAAAATCTTGGAGGACATGCAATGTTGGATTATGAACTTCATAGATTTTCCACTCCAGAGGATTCACACAGTGGTTGTCTTGGCACCCGTTGTCTTGGTGTCTGGTCATATCCCGCGGTCATATGTGAGTATAGATGGATGGAAGAACCCAAATAACTTGGGAGAGGCTACCTGTTAGCTATAAGCTCGGTTCGGAGCATGGAGACCATGGCTGGAACGCTATGAAAGAGAAAAATGGGATAGAAACCTCGATTGGGGGTTCTGATTCTCCTAAGAAGAGTGAAATTTTGATGCCCCCACCATGGGTGTGTTACACTCCAATATCGTAGAAATTCATTAAGCTACAAGGGAAGCTCTAAAAATGTCAATTGGAGATATATAGAATGAAAATTCCATGTTAAAATATAGAGTTAAAGAATTGGAAAATGCTTTAATACCCCCACCACTATTTTCTAGTCCAATTGCCACGATACAACCTTTGAAAAGTATTTAAGGAAAACTAGATTCAAGCTTAAGACTAAAAGGAACGTCAAATTTACTGGCATCCATCAAGAGGTATATAGGTGAAAATATTCAAAAGAGAATGTTCCTAATTCTTGAAACATGGGAATTGACAATGAGATTTGTTTCTTTAGGTTCAATAATGACAAATTTCTAGCAATATCTTCAAGAAGATCTTGAAAATGATGAAGAATTTTACAAAGGGGCCATTTCTTCTTTTGTTGCAAAGGTTTCTGGACTTAGCGAGTTTCAGAGAAAATAAGAGGATTTTCCTTTCACAATCCATATAAAATAATTAAAAGCATCTTGGTTTAAAATAATAAAGATTTTAAGAGAAATTATAGCTAAGAGTGATGTCATAATTGTAAAATGAGGAGAATTATATTTAAAGTTGATTGAATTAGATCTATTCAGGTAAACCGAAGATGTTGAAGACCCTCACTTAATTATGAATTCAATACTCTTGTTGAAGGAATAAATGGAGAAAAAAATGGACTTATTAAAGATTACATCAGCTGAAAAGTTCCACAACTTGACCGAATATTCATAAACAAAGGTAGAGAGTTGGTTGGTTCACTATGGGAATACAAATGATGATATTGAAGATACTCTTCACCAACTCTTGATGATTTGAAATTTCTAGAAAATTCATTATTTGATATTAAAGTAAGGCAAGAAATAATCATGGCACCAACGAGATAATATATTGAGAATTGGTTCATGAAAACTTTAACTAAAATAACAGAAATAGATCAAGAAGAAGTAGTTGTAACCGACCAATTAGTTCAAACAAAGGAGAATATACAAGTCACACCATCAAAAAAATTAAAGGATTTATTCCATCACACTAAGTCAAGTGGTCATCCTTCATAATTTTCCATGTATTGTACTTCTCGTTTAGAAATCACCCTGTTGTGTTTTTTCATTATTTGAGAATCCATAACCGATTTCTAATCATTTTCCTCTTCTTCTTCCAAATTTAGATATATTTTTTAAAGGTCCATACAATCACCATCCCAAACCATTTGGACAAACACGATCTTTTTAATTATATTTCATTGTAAAACTATAATATCATTTTTGAACTCCCTAGAGAATTGTTTCAGGGTGCAACTTTAATGATTTCTCTGACCTCGAATTTTTTAGTATGAAAATTTTGAAGTGTGTTTAGCATATTCACTTTGAGTTTTAAATGTTATACTTTTTTTAAGTTCTCTGCATTGTGGACTTATATCTTTATGTCTTATGAATGTGACTAGTTCTTGTTAATATTGTGGTGGATGTGAGGAATGTATTAATGTAATATGATGGTTTCCTTATTTCTGTATAATATTGTACATATATCATATTTTCATTTTAAAAGTTTATAGTCCTTCCCAAAGGATCCTTTCTTTGTGAATTGATGCAGGAGCATCGTAAGCAAGTGCAAAAGCGGAGGATAGCTGGATATGCACCAGTGCGCGTTTTGAGAATGTTTTGAATTTGAAAGGATGAAGCATTAATGTAATATATGGAAAAGTTATTTTTTCTTTTATGGTTTAGAAATGATCCAGAATCGGATCCAGGAGCCTGACAGGGCTCAAAAAGGCTCAAAAATGAAAGTTCTCAGAATCAGACGAAACCAATTCCATTGTGATCGGCTCATCGCGTTGATTCTGGCAATATATTCAATTTCTCAAACGGGCACAGTATGCAAGAGTTATCGCACTTTGACCGTTTTCCCAAACAACGAAAAAGTAAAAAAAAAAGTCAACAGTTAAAAGGTGACGTGGAACTCTCTGGAGTTGACATGTGGCAGTGGAAAAAGTGACATGTGGTAGCAGTGGAGACAGGTGACTTGGCAGATGATGCACACTTGGATCAATGGCAGAGTGACACATGGAATTATTTTGGTCAAATGTGGTGGTGCCACGTGGCCCAGGCATGGGCAGCCACGTGACACCCAATCATCAAACGAAGTGGAAAGTTTCAAAAGTTTCAGGGGGTCCATGGGTTTTGAACCCATAACCTATGGCCAAGCTCGCGCCTTGAGGAAAGGTCCAACACCAATGCACCCACATTTGATTCTTGTTTTTCATATGATGAAAACTGTATTTAAATTTTCATTTGTATGAAAACGGATGGGGGGAAGGGTTGGGGCTTAGCCCCAGCCCCCGGTCCTGAATGTAAGCGATGTAACCACCAGCGCGGGCCACGTCCCGTCAACCAAAAGGGTGATCCACTACCGTTAATCATCGGTGCTAAGCATTAGGCACAGGGAACGACCTTGGTTTCGGGGGGTTCAATCTTCTCCATGTGACCCAGCTCAATCTTGTTAATTTGGGTGCATTCTTATAGGAAGTGGTTGTATTATTTCTTACCACATGACCCAATTTTTCAGGATAAGGGGCCAACGCACAGCCCTATGGGTTGGGGCTTGGCCACAGATATATCCATGTGACCTTATTTGAGGGGGAGTGCATGCCAGTCAAGGGGGCTAAGCCCTATAATTAAACAAAAAGTGGGTTTTTACCTATGCTTTGGATTTTTTTATGATTTTTAAGCCTGTAATAGTGGATTTTGGCCATTATTGGGAGATATTGGACTCTTTTTGAACCCAGATTTTGGGAGGAAGTTGGGGATGGATAACTAAATTTAGATATATAAACCAGGCCTATTTGAGGCCATGGAGGACAGTCAGAGTAGATTTATGCTGAAGGAAAGCCAAGCCAAAGCCATTTTTATGCAGGGAAGCCGTTGAGGAGCAGACGCTTGCGGGCCATTTCTGGGAGCTCCGATCATTCGTTTTACGTGTCGTTTCTTATGTTGGGTTCTAGAGATCTAGAAGAACATGAAAATATCAGTCTTGTAGCCTAATGTCACTTCTGCAATGTACTTTTTGAGCTTTGAACAGAAAAAAAGAAGCCACCCCCACTGAGACAAAGGCCCAGAGATGTAGGCAATTTTGTGCCGAACTCCGCTATAACTTCTCTTGTTATGGTTTGTTGTTCTTATTGCTTTAGTTTAGATCTGTATTTTGTATTATGACTTATATATATATTCTCTCATCTTAATCCTCTTTCATCCAACTTCATAAATGGTTAATTAACACATGCAATTAAAAACGCAACCACAATCATTAAAAGATCTTTCTGGATCAAGTGGTATCAGAGCTAGTTGACATTTGGATTTGAGTTTTGCATGTTAACCAGGGAAAATATACAGCGTGGTGAAGGCGATCTTGTTGCAGAGAATACATTGATTGGATTGAGAAAGAGATCTTCTCACAGTGAAAAGATGGCATCGGAAGAAGGGCTTTCTCAGGATGACAAAGAGTTCTGAAAAACTTTCCTTGCTATGTCGGAGATGGTGAAAGTTTTGTACGAGGATTACTTGGAATGAAAGAGACTGGTTCTTGGAAAATCTTCAAAGGGAAAAAATGAAGAGGAAGAGGATCCTCCTCAGATTCCTCCTTCACCTCCATCATCACCTCCTTCTTCTCCTTCTTCTTCAAGTTCTAAATCTAATGCAAAGAAACATGTTCATAAGCATAAGAATGAAATGCCATTGTTAAAACTTGATGTTAAATTTGAGTTACCCATATATGATGGTGAAGTTAATGCAGAGAGACTTGAAAATTGGGTCAAGTAGATGGAGGTTTACTGCAGTGTGCAACAGATCAAGGATGAAGCCACACAAATCAAGTTGGCATCTTTGAGACTTGCAGGCACAGCTCTCATCTGGTGGCAAAGCAAGTTTCAAAATGGAACGCAACAAGTGGGTAATGTATTTCCATCATGGAAAAGCTTCATTTCTGCACTTAGGAAACAATTCTATCCTTTGGGTTATAAAGAAAAAGCATTAATTGAATGGCAATCTTTAAAACTAAGAAAAGGACAAACAGTGCAAGAGTATACAAATAGCTTTCGTAAAATGGCATTGATATTAGATATCCCTTTACATACACAAGAAACCCTTATGAAGTATATAAGAGGTTTACCTGAACATATTATAAACATTGTATTCATGTTTGGACCCACTAACCTTGATGAGGTTTCTGTTCAAGCTACATATATTGAAGCAGGAAAAGCAGGTGTGTCAGGGGAATTATCGTCTTCAAGGAGAGAGGACAAGAGGAAATGGCATGGCAAGAATTTAAATGCAGTGAAGAGGAAGGAAGGGAAGCCCTCTTGCAAGCATTGTAAGAAAGAGAGACATGATGATGATAGATGTTGGCATTTGCATCCCGAGAAGAGGACAAAGTGGTTCAAGGAAAAGAAGGGAATGCAAACAGTGGTAGCGACAACAAGACCCACAGAATTGGGATTGGATTTAGGTGATGAATCAAAGATCTCATTGGTTGGTATGATAGGTAAAATTGGTGAAGGCATTGATTGTATAAGTAACTTGTTTCATATAAGGAACATCATGCGACACACTAAGATAGACACATTGATTGACAGTGGATCTCAATCTAATCTAATCTTAGAAGAATTGGTTAAGCAATTGGGGTTAAAAACACAAGTACATCATTAGCCTTACACACTTACATTGATAAGCAATCATCATCAAATGCACATAACAAAGGAGTGCACAATCAAATTTGCAATTTCATCTAAGTATGTGGATGATGTAACATGTGATGTAGTGTCGTTAAGAGAATGTGGAATGGTCTTAGGTAGTCCATATTTATATGATCGTAAGGCAATCTTCTACAGGACAAAGAATCAATATCAATTAACCAAAGAAGGTCAAGATTATGTGGTTCATGCTCATCATGTTAAGGCAAATAAAACGCTTCAAACAATGGAATAATTAAAGAAGGCAGTGTAAGCAAGCAACAAACCAATAATTGTTTCAAATGAAGTAATCGATCTTAAGAAAGAACAAGAAATGATTGTTGAATGGAAAATCAATCATAAGTTGCTTCAAGATAAGCTCATGTCGTGCAAATATTACAAGTATATCAGCTCATTTGCAGTCATCTTTTTTATGCTATCATTAGTAATGTTGTTTGCATGGATGATAGTGGCTTCAGTAAGATGTAAGAGGGTTCAAATGGCTAATAATATGTTGTCAATTGTCATGATTGTGTTACAGTTGATCTTGATGAGACAGGTGCACAGGACAGATTTCAAAGACAGAGGACAAGTTGGGTGGCCTATCCCGATCTTGTAGACTAGTCAGTAACCTTTTGGGGACCAAAAGGTCCTTTAGTGGGGAGGTGTGATCTAGAATCGGATCCAGGAGCCTGACAGGGCTCAAAAAGGCTCAAAAATGAAAGTTCTCAGAATCGGACGAAACCAATTCCATTGCGACCAGCTCATCGCGTTGATTCCGACCATATATTCACTTTCTCAAACAGTTGTCGTATGCGAGAGTTATCACACTCTGACCATTTTCCAAAAAAGTTAAAGAAAAAGTCAACAGCCAAAAGGTGATGTGGCACTCTCTGGAGGTGACACGTGGTAGTGGAAAAAGTGACATGTGGTAGTAGTGGCGACAGGTGACTGGGCAGATGATGCAGACTTGGACCGATGCCAAAGTGACACATGGCAATTTTTTGGTCAAATGTGGTGGTGCCACATGGCCTAGGCATGGGCAACCACATGACACCCAGTCATCAAATGAAGTGGCAAGTTTCAAAAGTTTTAGGGGGTCCATGGGTTTTGAACCCATGACCTATGGCCAAGCCCATGCCTTGAGGAAAGGTCCAGCACCAATGCACCCACATTTGATTCTTGTTTTTCATATGACAAAAACTATATTTAAGTTTGCATTTGTATGAAAACGGATGGGCGGAAGGGCTGGAGCTTAGCCCTAGCCCACGGTCGCGAATGTAAGCCATGTAACCACCAACGTGGGCCACATTCCATCAACCAAAAGGGTGCTCCACTATCGTTAATCATTGGTGATAAGCATTAGGCACAAGGAACAACCCTAGTTTCGGGGGGTTGGGTCTTCTCCATGTGACCTAGCTCAATCTTGTTAGTTTGGGCACATTTTTATAGGACGTGGTTCTATTATTTCTTACCACATGACCCAATTTTTTGGGATAAGGGGCCAGTGCACAACCCTATGGGCTAGCGCTTGGCCACATATATATCCATGTGACCTTATTTGAGGGGGAGCGCATGCCAGTCAAGGGGGATAAGCCCTATAATTAAACAAAAAGTGGGTTTTTACCTATGCTTTGGATTTTTTTATATTTTTAAGCCTGTAATAGTGGATTTTGGCCATTATTAGGAAATATTGGACTCTTTTTGAGCCCAGATTTTGGGAGGAAGTTGGGGATGGATAACCAATTTCAGATCTATATAAACCAGGCCTGTTTGAGGCCATGGAGGATAGTCAGAGCAGAGTTATGCTGAAGGGAAGCCAAGCCAAAGCCATTTTTATGCAGGGAAGTTGTTGAGGAGCAGACGCTTGCGATCCATTTCTGGGAGCTCCGATCATCCATTTTGCATGTTATTTCTTTTGTTGGGTTCTAGAGATCTGGAAGAACATGACCAGATCAGTCTTGTAGCCTAATGGTACTGCTGCGATGTACTTTTTGAGCTTTGAACATAAATAAAGAAGCCTCCCCCACTGAGACAAAGGCTCAGAAACGTAGGCAATTTTGTGCCAAACTCTGCTATCACTTCTCTTGTTATGGTTTGTTGTTCTTATTGCTTCATCAGATCTATATTTTCCATTATGACTGGTATATATATTCTCTCATCTTCATCCTCTTTCATTTAGCTTCATAAATGGTTAATTAACACATGCAATTAAAAACTCAACCAAAGTCATTAAAAGATCTTTCTAGATCAAGAGAGTGTAACACAGACCTTGAGCGGTTGATCTCATCTATTTGTTGGAGGAATTCAATGTAATAAATGTGAAGTATATGTAGACTTTAATTCGATTAGATGGCTAGAATTTGTAGGAGGGAAAACTCTAGAAAGCTCCCTCATATGTATTGTATTGGAAGATTATTCTAATTGTAAGGGTAGATTTGTAGAGCAAGAGAATAGGAGAAAAGAGCAAAGAAGAACAAAGACTATAGAAGTTGTATAAGAAGATAGTTGATGCTATAGAACCCATGTACAAAAGCACTTGATTTAATATAAGAATGCTTTGACTCAATTTCATGGTGTTGTGATGAATATTGTTTGCATCTATTGAATGGTATGTTTACAATTTTCTTATATGCTCTGTTATGCATTTGTTTCAATGTTGTGTATGCATATGATTTCATGTTGAATGTATGAAGTCTATGAGAGGGAGAGTATGAGTTTCAATTGTTTCTCATCTTGAGAATTCCTGCAAGGAGTGCATTAAAAGTATGCAAGGAGTCCGTCGACAAGTTCTGAGTTTTACCTCATAAAAGATCATGAGAGATACCTTTGTTTTCATACCAGCAGAAGTGCAAGGATAGCACAAAGTCGTGCAAGGTGTGCATAGGCAGGTGAAAGTCTTAGAATTTTCCAAACAAGTGAGTGGTTGAAGAACTGTTGTCTCAAGGAGTGCACAGAACTGGGAAGTCCAAATAATCAAAGATTATCGTGAAGTTGCAAGGAGTGTGGGAAAAATCCCTTGGAATCCTCGAGTTTGTAGCAAGAACCAAGCTCATGAGGGATAGATACTTCAAAGAGTTCAAAGGGAATACGAGGCTGAAGTTACCTTGTATAAATTAATCTCAGAAGGAGACACCGAGTTATTTGGCCAGGAATATTGAGAACTTCAACGGATGGTTGAAATTATCAAAAGGAGAACTATTGATTCATCGTGGACCGTTGGATCCAGTGGATTAGTGGAGAAGTTAAGGCCGAGTGTCTTTCAACACTCGCAAGCTCAGGAGGAGCAGTTTTCATTAGATCTGGATCAACGGGAGTCATTGATCTTGTGATTTCAGATTTCGGCATTTCGGGATTCAGAGTGTGGAGAAGGTCGTGAATTGGGGATCTTGAGTTGCGAAATCCCGATACTCAAAATTCTGAAAAAATCTGGACCGTCAGATCATGGAATTTCATGGTCATCGATATGAAGAGAGGAAGTCGTGAGTTCAAACTCTGGGGAAAAGGAGAAGAGTCACATCATGAAATCCTGACGTGCTCGGAGGTGGACCCCAGGACGTGACTGGAGTTCATATGGTTGAGGACTAAGGGAGGAGATAGTGTACCCATTATCCATTTTCGGGGTTTCAGGGATTGAAAGAGTCAGGAGGACTCACAATAGAAATTGTGAAGTCGCAAAACCAAAAATTCCTTTTCGGGTGAAGTTTGTGGTCACATCGGTTGGTCACATGGAGTGGAGGTTCACGCCTAGTGCTTGTTTGCACATGCATAATTTCTAAGAAGAAATTGTGGTCATATGTGTGAAGGTTCCAGTGGGAACTAAAGATCCATTCCGACTCAAGGGAATAGAAATATCCAAGTACCAGGAGGTCACACAGAACCTGCTGAGGTAGGGGTGTTGCATCAGGTGGTATCAGAGATTACAATCATTGTTTTATGTAAGCAAGGGAGACATAAGGAAAGTTGTGATTTGAATTCTACGTGGAACATATCTAAACAATGCCACCAAGAAGACGTCAAGAAAGATCAATTCTCAATCCAGCCGTGGAAAGGGAGATGAGAGAAATTCTTGCTCGATTGGATTCTATGGAGACATCACAGAGACAGACAACTAATACTGGAGATTTCGGTAAATATGAAAATGAGAATGAAGCAAGACCCGAAGAATAAGACATTGCATTCGAAGACCCGAAGAATAAGAAGTTGCAGTCGAAGATGTTGCAGAGGAATGTCTATTCAAAGTTGTTGCAAGAATAGGGGCCAGAGAAAAAATGGGAATCTTGATGTATGAAGGCAACTTAGATGTTGAGGAGCTGTTAAATTGGTTTAGAGATCTGGATAAATATTTCAATTATGAGGACATTGAAGAAGATAAGAAAGTAAAACATGTTGTCACTAGACTGAAAGGGCATGCAGCACTGTGGTGGGATGAACTACAGGCTGACAGGCATTGCTAAGGAAAGAAAAGAATCAAAAGTTGGGATAGGATGGCCGCAAATATGAAATCCAAGTTTATACCCATAGATTACCAAATTAATTTGTTTCGAAGAATGTAGAATTTGAGACAGAAAGGGATGACAGTTAAGGAATACACTGAAGAATTTTACAGACTCAACATCAGATCTGGTCATCGTGAGAGTGATGATGAAAAGGTCACCAAATATATGAATGGTCTAAGATATGACATTCAGGATGAGATAAGCATGGTGATGATTAGAAATTTGGAATATGCTTATCAGGTTTCTTTGAAGAATGAGGAGAAATTGGCTCGAAATCAAGGTCAAAGGGGTAGAGGTAGAAGTCAGAGCAGAGGAAAAGCAATTGCCCAGGACATAGTACAGAAGCCCAAATATGAAGAGAAGAAACCTCATAACCACCCAGAAAGGGGAGGAAGTTCATAGGGAAGACAATATGCTGATAGGAACACTTTTCCTTAAGTAAGAGGAAGAGGAAGAGGCAGAGGTGGTGAAATAAAATGTTTTGTCTGTGGACAGATCGAACACAAATATTTTGAATGTCCTGATAGAAAAAGGGATGGAGGAGGTGAAGCTCACATTTCAGAAGCGCAAAGGTGAAATGTTGAGGCAAAAGATGCAGAAGAAGGGAGATCCTTAATGATGAGGAAAATTCTCTTGAAACCGAAGGAGGAGATAGAGAATCTAGTCCAGAGGAACAATTTGTTCGTAACTACTTGCAAGACCAAGGATAGGGTATGCAAGGTGATAATGGAAGAACATATAAAATAGTATCCACAGAGATGGTGGAAAAGCTGGAATTGGAGACAGTTGCACATCCAAGCCCATACAAAGTCTTGTGGTTGCAAAAGGGACATTAGGTAACAGTCACTAAACAATGTTTAGTTGAATTTAAGATAGGGGGTTACATATATGAGATTTTATGTGATGTTATTCCCATGGATGTCTGTCATCTTTTTTTTTGGGAGGAATTGGAAATATGATAGGAATGTTGTTCATGATGGGAGAAAGAACACATACACCTTGGAAAAGAATGGTAGGATGCATATGTTGCTTCCAATTGAAGACAAGAAGGTGAAAGAAGAAACAATCAATATTATACTTCTCATGAGTGGGAAGGAACTTCTGGATGAAGTCAAGAAAGAAAAAGACATGCAGTTTATTGTGGTGAGAAAACCTAGAGTCATCTTGACCAATACTTCGATAGATGATCTACCGGAGGAAGTTTGGGAAATGCTGAAAAATTTCGCTGATATAGTGGTGGACGATTTAACTTGTTCATTTTTTCCGCCCATAAGAACTATAAGCCATCACGTTGACCTTATACCAGGAGAGATTTTACCAAACAAAGCAGCGTACAAATTGACGTTGCAGGAGAATGAAGAGGTCAAGAAGCAAGTCCAGGGTTTGATGGACAAAGGGTTGATCAGAGAAAGCTTGAGTCCATGCGTTGTACCAATAGTGTTAAGTCCAAAGAAAGATGGTGGATGGATAATGTGTACAAACTTGAGGGATATAAACAAAATCACCATCAAGTATAGATTTCCTTTACCCAAGATGGATGATTTGATGGATTGCTTGAGTGGGGCAAAGTTTTTTTCAAAAATTGATTTGAAAAGTGGATATCATCAGATTAGGATGAGGGAAGGTGATGAATGGAAGACAACATCCAAGATGAATGAAGGGATGTATGAATGGCTTGTCATGCCGTTTGGTTTGAGAAATGTGCTAAGTACTTTCATGAGATTGATGAACGAAGTCTTGAAGGATTTCATTGGAAAATTTGTAATTGTGTATCTTGATGATATATTGATATTCAGTAACATTGAGGAAGAGCATTTGAGACACCTAACTCTAGTGATGAGGAGGTTGCAGCAAGAGAAGTTGTTGATAAATCTGAATAAGTCATCTTTCATGAAGAAAGAACTCATTTATTTGTAGTTTGTGATCTCTTCGAATGAGTTGAAGATGGATCCTAAGAAGGTAAAAGCGATCAAAGAATGGTCATCGCCAAGGAATATCTTTGAAGTCAGAAGCTTCCATGGATTAGCCAATTTTTATAGGAAGTTCATCAGAAATTTTAGTGGGATTAGTGCACCAATGATGGACACATTCAAGAAAAGGCATAAATCTTTTCATTGGACAGAGGAAGCGAAGAAATGTTTTAATTTGTTGAAAGAGAAGATAATTGAACATCCAGTTTTGGTTTTGCTAGACTTCAATAAAACATTTAAAGTGAGATGTGATGCAAGTGGATTTGCATTTGGAGCAGTCTTAATTCAAGACCATAGACCAATTGCATACTTTAGTGAGAAGCTGAATGAGGTCAAAATGAAATATTCCACGTATGATAAAGAGTTTTATGAAATCATACATGCACTGAAGAAATGGAGGCATTACTTGGTTCCGAAAGAGTTCGTTTTGTATAGAGACAACCATGCTTTAGAATTCATAACCGAACAGGAGAAATTGAACCAGAAACATGCAAAATGGGTTGAATTTATGCATAACTTTACTTTTGTTATAAAAGACATTTCTGGAAATGCTAAAAAGGTTGTTGATGCATTGAGCAAGAAATGTTTGATTCTGCAGGAGTTTCGTGTGAAGACCTTAGGTTTTGATAGCCTTAAAGATATGTATAGAAATGATTCAGATTTCAAGGATGCTTATGAAGCATGTGAGAATCTTGTTCTGAGAGACATGAGCCAATGGATTGAATACTTGATTCAGGACAAACTATTATTCAAAAGAAATCAGTTGTGTATCCCGAAGATTTCTATGAGAGAGAATTTTCTAAAGGAAAATCATAGTGGAGGATTGTCTATAAATTTCAGCCATGATAATACATTTGTGCAACTGAACAACATATATTATTGGCCAGGAATGAGGACGGATGTCAAGAAGTTTGTCAACAGATGTAGAATTTTCCAGCACACAAAAGGGAAAAGATAGAATACAGGATTGTATAAACCATTGCCAGTACCAGAGAGGTTGTGGGACGTGTTAAGGATGGATTTTGTGTTGGTACTACCGACGACACAGCGGGGTTTTGATTCCATATTTGTGGTAGTCGACAGATTCTCAAAAATGGCACATTTTATTCCATGTCAGAAAACCAATGATGCAACACACATTGCAAATTTGTTTTTCAAATAAGTTGTTCGACTTCATGGTTTACTCAAGAGTATTGTTTCAGATCGAGATACCAAATTCGTTGGTCATTTCTGGAGGAAACTATGGAAAAATCTAGGGACGAATTTATCTTTTATCTTAGCATATCACCCTCAGACGGATGGACATATTGAGGTAGTAAACCAAAGTTTGGGAGACTTATTGAGGATTTTAGTAGCTAAACATCATAGTCAATGGGATCAGATTCTTCCGCAAGCGGAATTTGCATATACTGACTCACGTAACAGAAGAACAAGACAACGCCCATTCCATATAATGTACAGAATGCAACCAAGGGGAGTATCTGAGTTGAGAGACTTAGAGAAGCATGAGTTCAGAAGTGATGGAGCAGAGGATTTTGAAGCAGAGATACAAGAGCTCCATAGTAAGATCAGAGAGTGGTTGCAAAGTTCCAACCAGGAATATAAGCACAGAGAAGATCGGCACATAAGAGAGCTTCAATTCGAAGTGGGAGATTTGGTTTTAGCACATTTAAGAAAAGAAAGGTTCCCAAGGGGAACATATAATAAGTTGAAAATGAAAAAATTAGGACCGTGTAAGATTTTGAGGAAATTTGAGGCAAATTCTTATGAGATAGAATTGCCAAATGATGTGGGCATATCACCTATATTCAACGTAGCATATATGTATCCTTACAGAGTAGATGAAGCAAGAGGAGAAGAGACTCAAAAGGAATTTCAGTGGGTCAAACAGATGCCTGTAGCTGAAAATCCACAGATGGAAAAGATCATTAATCAGAGAGTTAGCAAGAAGACCTAGAGAAATATGTATTTTGAATACTTGGTAAAGTGGAAGGGACACCTGGTTGAAGATTCCAGTTGGGAAAGTGAAGTGGAGATCCAGAAACATGGACAGATGGTGCAGGAGCTCATGGACAGGAGCCCATGAATTTTTCAGCCAAAGGAGTATGATGCAGGAGCATCGTAAGCAAGCGCAAAAGCGGAGGACATCTAGATATGCACCAATGCGCATTTTGAGAATGCTTTGAATTTGAAAGGATGAAGCATTAATGTAATATCTGGAAAATTTATTTTTTCTTTTATGGTTTAGAGATTGTAACGCAGATCTCGAGCAGTTGCTCTCATCTATTTGTTGGAGGCATTTAATGTAATAAATCTGAAGTGGATGTAGACTTTAATTCAATTAGATAGCTAGAGGTTGTAGAAGGGAAAACTCTAGAAAGCTCCCTCGTATGTATTGTATTGGAAGATTATTCTAATTGTAAGGGTAGAGTTGTAAAGAAAGAGAATAGGAGAACAAAGCATAGAATAACAGAAACTGTAGAAGTTGTATAAGAAGATAGATGATGCTATAGAACCCATGTACAAAAGAACTTGAGTTAATATAAGAATGCTTTGGCTCAATTTCATGGTGTTGTTATGAATATTGTTTGCATCTATTGAGTGGTATGTTTACAGTTTTCTTATATTCTCTGTTATGCATTTGTTTCAATGTTGTGTATGCATATTATTTCATGTTTAATGTATGAAGTCTGTGAGAGGGAGAGTATGAGTTTCAATTGTTTCTCGTTCTAAGAATTCCTGCAAGGAGTGCAGTGAAAGTCTGAAAGGAGTGCGTCGACAAGTTCTGAGTTTTACCTCAAAAAATCTTAGGAGAGATACCGTTGTTTTCATACCAGCAGAAGTGCAAGGATAGCACAGATCCATGCAAGGTGTGCATAGGCAAGTGGAAGTCTTATACTTTTCCAACCAAGTGAGTGGTTGAATAACTGTAGTCTCAAGGAGTGTGCAGAACTGGGTATTCCAGATAATCAAAGATTATCGTGAAACCGCAAGGAGTGTGGGAAGAATCCCTTGGAATCCTCGAGTTTGCAACAAGAACCAAGATCAAGAGGGATAGAGACTTTGAAGAGTTTGAAGGGAAGACGAGGTTGAAGTTACCTCGCAAAATTTAATCTCAGAAGGAGATGCTGAGTTATTTGGCCAGGAATATCGAGAACTTGAACGGACAGTTGAAATTATCAGAAGGAGAACTACCGATTCGTCGTGGACCACTGGATCTAGTAGATCAGTGGAGAAGTTAAGGCCGAGTGTCTTTCAACACTCTCAAGATCAACAGGAGTAGTTTTTGTTATATCTGGATCAACTAGAGTTGTTGATCTTGTGATTTCAAATTTTGGCATTTCGGGAGTCGGAGTGTGGAGAAGGTCATGACTTGGGGATCTTGAGTTGCAAAATCTCGATACGCGAAATTCTGACAAAATATGGACCGTTAGATCGTGGAAGTTCAGGGTCATCAATGTTAGGAGAGGAAGTCGCGAGTTCAGACTTCAGGGAAAAGGAGAAGAGTTACATTGTGAACTCACGAGTCGTGAAATCCCGACTTGCTCAGAGGTGGACCCCAGGACGTGACTAGAGGTCATATGGTTAATGCATAAGGGAGGAGTTAGTGTACCCGTTAGCTATTTTCTGGATTTTGGGGATCGAAGGAGTCAGGAGGACTCACAACAGAAATCGTGAAGTCACGAAACCTAAAACGCCCTTTTGGGTGAAGGTTGTGGTCACATCGGTTGGTCACATGGAGTGGAGGTTCATGCCTAGTGCTTGTTCGCATAGGCGTAACTTCTAAGAAGAACCTGTGGTGATATGTGCGAAGGTTCCAGTGGGAACTAAAGAGCCATTCTGGCTCAAGGGAATAGAAAGATCCAAAGACCGGGAGGTCACGCAAAACTTGCTGAGGTAGGGGTGTTGCGTCATGAATATACATTTTACCTATTTTAAACTGTATTTTCATAACTTATTTCAAAGCAATAACAGAGGAGTACGACTTCTTAAAAAATGCAAGGGGATTTTATCCTCATGAGGTTCTTGTTGAAATTTTGACCAATTTGAACATCAACAAGAGGTAAGTTTTGTGACACAAGAACCAACACTTAGAAAACTTGTGATTGTTACACAAGAACCAACCAAAAGAAGCTCATTTGTAACTCAAGTCTTTCTAACAATGTCTTGTCTTTCAGGTTCCGAGGATATAGTTTCCGAGTCAAATGAAAACAAGCTTATTGCCCACTTTTTTGGAGGAAGAATACATAATCACACAAGTTGAATGCAATATAGAGTTTCATGAGGATATGCAACATATTCAATTGGGGGGAAATGTTGACTCATAGAATTGACATATTTTGGCACCCTTTTCCCCTTATTTTTAATCTTTTTTTCCACCCTTTTGGCACTCATAACCCTGTGTTAGTCCATTTTAATGTTTATATGTGGGATTAGGGTTAAGATGTTTTCCAACTCATTTATTTTAATATTTTATGTGAATTTATGATTAAATAATAGAAAAAGAACATATTATCACTTATCTTTGAAAATTAAGGCGAGTTTACCAGTGATTGCCGGAAATGGCAATTCTTGTAACTATGCATATTTTTCCTTTGCTCCAAATCCATGCAGTCAAATTCAAATTTCATTTTCAACTATAGAAAATTTTCTATAGATTTGGGATCATCATTAAAATATATTAAATATAGAAGAACCTTGGAGCTCTTGATAAGATTTGTTAGCAAATATCTTGGAAATATTGTGAGATGATTTTTAGTTGTTAACTTTTAGGAAATGGTTGTAACCACATGAGATATTTATGGATTTGAATTTATTATTTGTTATTTCAGTTTCAAAGAAATTTTATGTATAAAAGAGAGTTCCTTTTTCATTCCAAAGGAGGACTCTTAAGGAAAAAATTCAATTTATAATGGAATATATCATATTTTATAAGATCTTATTTTATTATAGATTGTAGTTTTAGAATTTTTGTAATTTACAATTAGATTCATTAAGTTATGTTGTAGATTAGCATCAGGGCTCTCTTCTATAGAGTATGGGCTCTACTTCGAAAGGATGGAGAGATAATTAGTGCATATTGTTTTTTAATTTTTCTCCACAACCGTGTTTCCTTTTTGTAATGATTATTTTCCTTTATGCAAGTGTGTTTCCTTTTATCAAAGCTTGCTAAAAATGAGAGAATAGTTCATGGAAATCAAGCAAGGAGACAACTCGGTGACAACAAGGTCCCTACCCAATAACATGATCAGTGCCAAAGTACATGATCATTGCGATGAATGATTCAACTTGCTTTTGATTTATGAAGTGTGGTGTGTTTCATTTTCACAAGTTGATTTCATTTATCTATTCAAATTTTACTATCCATTCATTTAATTATATTCCTAAATATAAAAATTGAAGTATTGTTGTAGAAAGATTCAAATCTTGAAGGTTGAATACTCAACTACAACCTAATTTACAACACTTATGGATATAGCAAGGTATAATGCAATGATGTATTTGTCTTTGTTTCATTTATTTCATGTAGTTGATTTCACAAGTTTAACCATAAGTACAATAAACATTAATTATTTTAAGTAGATCATACTATCATACTACAAATGTTCTAATTCTTCATATATCGTGCCCAACATTTCATAAGTTTACGAACACCAAATTGATAATTAAATGTAATAAGATATAGGCATATAAATCGAGTGCCAATATATAAATCGAGTGACAATATTGATGTTTATAATTTATTTTGTCATGATTTAGATAACATATTAGTAATAATAATAATAATCTATTTTTAAGGTCACGGTCAAGCCAAACACCAAATTGGTGTATGAGACCCCCTCTGCCCAACAATTTGACTGGTAAAGTCATGTTCTTAACCATTACGCCCACTCAAGCTGTATAATAATCTTTTTTCAAGGTCATGTCGAAGCCAGACACCAAATTGGTGTATGAGACCTCCTCCACTCAACAATTTGACTGGTAAAGTCTACGGAGGTATACATACCCTACCCCGCTATGAATTTGAACTTGTGACCTCTTAGAAGGAAACACAGGTTCTTAACCATTAGACTCACTCAGGCTGTATTATTAATGACTACTTAAATATATAATAATATAACTAATAATAAAATAAATTTTACTATATTAAACATATTTAAAAATAAGTTCATTAGAACATTATTTAATTATGGCTAACAATAATTTACTATATTAAATGTGATATATATTTGTATGAGTTTGTTGTGTTTATGAGTATGGTTATTGAAAAATCATACTGAGTATACATGCTTTTACATTTTTCATAAAATTATAATTTATTTATGAATCTATTTTTATAATCACATTCTATAAAAGGAATATAATTTATTTATAAATCCAATTTTCATAAGAGTATAATTTATTTATAAATCCAATTTTCATATTTTATAAGAGTGGGTTAATAAATTAAGGAAGTTAATTTTTTCAATTATTTTATTCTTTTCATAAGTAATTATTTATTTATTTATTTTAAATTTTAGTGATATGATTTATTTATTTTAAAACTATATTTTATTAATAAGGTTTATTTCCCCAAGTTCGTTGCACGTGCCACGACCTTTCCGCATTTTATTAATATGGTTTCTTTACCTAAGTTCGTTGCACGGGCCACGACCTTCCAGTGTCTAATATCTTTAGGCCCTGTTTAAATTTTATGAAAATTTTGAAGTTTCCATCATCATTTTCTTTTTGTCCAATGAAATGTTGCATTATGGTGTACATGATTTGTTTTGTGACAATGAACAATATTTGGTTTGCTTAGAAAGATTTATGTGACCATGTGTTTGGTATTCGAACTCTATCCGTTTATATCTTATNAAACTTTTTATTTGGGGGGGGGGGCAAATAATAATTTTATGTGACATAATGTAGGATGGTGTGGGTATTTTTACTTGTCTTAGGTGTGATCACATATATAATTATATGAGAATGTAAGTTTTCACAGTTTGATATAATGTAACAAATGTTTTTGGATATATATTATGTATATAGTTTTTGAAATGTCTAATATTTTGGGTGGACACTTTATCCATCATCAGAGATAACCAAAAGTTCGAATGTATGAAATGAGTACCAAATAATAATATTTATATTTTTGAGGAGGAAGATGACCATTGAGTAAAAAAAAATTGGAGAAGAATTGAGCAAGGTCAAACTAACCGTTGAGATTAATTAGAGTAGAATTTTTTTATAAGGGAGAAAGTGCAAAAACCTAGAGATCGATATAGTCGTTTAAATAGGGGGGAAAATACTAATATGAATAATATCAAAGAAAAGTAATACTTAGATTAGTCAATTGTGTTAAAAATATATAATAATGTAAAAGAAATAAAAGATAATAGATAATAGATATATATTAAGTACACCATAATGTAAGAGTGGGATAGGATATAATAAGATGGGTAATGTAAAAATGGTTATAATGCTAATGGAATATAATGAAGAAATAAAGTGTTAAGATCTAAAAAGTAATAATGAATATAAAGGAAGGAAATCTTGAAAGTATATAATAATAGGGTGTTATGATCTAAAAATAATGATGAAAATAAAGGCAAGGAAGAAGAATAAGAATTGAGGACAAAAGATTCAATCGTGGTAAGTTAATATTGTATTCTTAAATAATAATAGGAAATAGAGATGACAAAAAAAAAAAATTATGTGTAGAGAAGTACTGAAAAACTAGGAACAACTCAGAAGTGAAGAGAGAAGGATTTTGTGTGAAATGTGTAGAAGATGTAAAAGTACAAAAGAAGGCAAGGAAACAAAAACATAAAGAAAGGAAGGGAAAGGGGTGAATGGAGAATGTTCAAAGGAAACTTACTAAGCAAGGTGGTGAATCACAGGTTTCCAAGATTTGTTAAGGTTGTAGCCGTCTTCGCGATAAAAATTATTGGGATGTTTTTCTATTTCAAGAGCTTCCTGGATGAGCCGAGTGGAGTAGTAAGGGGTTGAGGATAAATTTTTTGTTTGGTCAAAGAAAATAAGATGCTTGGATTTGTAGGAGTGTTCGACGATAACGGATTTGGAGATGCGATTGTGGGTCATATTAGCTATATATTCTTTGAGTTGGGCTTTGAAATATATACTAGTTTGACCTATGTAAGACTTTCCACATGAGAAGGGGATTTGGTAAACTTATGGGCCCAACATCGGGTTAGTTTTGTCTTTAGCAGTTCTGAAGAGTTGTTTAAGGGTTTTTAGGGGTTTGAAAATGGTTTTGATATTCTTCTTGGCCAAAATTTTTGAGATTAGATCAGTGGTCCCTTGGATGTAGGGTAGGGAGATGAGATCCTAAGGGGGGATGATGTTAAGCGTAAATTTGGTTTAGGTTTTCTAGCATAGAAAAACACTTGGTTGATCTGGGAGAGGGTGAAACCATTAGACCAGAGAGCCTTAGTTAGGTGAGATTTTTCTTGTGCGAGGAATTAGGGGGAAGAAATGTGGAGGGCTCGAGTAACTAGGGTTTTGAGGATAGAAAATTTTTGGTTTGTATGGTGGTGGGATATATCATTCAAGTATCTATCAATGTGGGTCTTTTTTATGTAAACCTAGTGGGTAAGGGAGCCATCAAGAATTCTATAAATAAAGACATCCAAGAAGGGGAGGGAGTTTCCCTTTTGGGTTTCCATAGTGAATTGGATGTTGGGGGAAAGGTTGTTGAGGTATTTAAAAAAGTAGATAAGGTTGGAATGGCCATGAGGCCAAATGATAAAGGTGTCATCTACAAACCTAAACCAACATTTTGGTTTTAGATAAAGTTATTTAAAGCTAAGGTTTCAAACTGTTCCATAAATAAGTTAGCAACAATCGGTGATAAAGATGACCCCATGGATATACCTTCGGTTTGTTCATAGAACACTCCTTTGAAGTTGAATAAGATGAAATATAAACACATTTTGATAAGGTGTAAGGTTCACGATGAAAAATTTTGGATATTAGGGTAAGAGCTTCAGAAACAAGGATTTTGTGAAAAAGGAAATGACATCAAAGATGACCAAAATGTTGTGTTCATCCAGGTGAAGCTTCTAACTCTTGTGAATGAAATCGATGGAGTCTTTAATAAAGGAAGAGGTTTTGCTGACAAATACTTGAATCTTGTCAGCAAGGTACCGGGAAAAAGCATAAGTGGGGGCTCCAATGGTGCTTACTATAGGTTGGAGAGGGATGTCTTTTTTATGTGTTTTAGGTTGGCCATAGATCCTGGGGGTTATGAGAATTTAGGCTCTTTTGGATATTAGGATTGAGGGAGGAATATTTGATGGCTTTGGTGACCATGTTTGTGATGGAGGTAATGGGGTTTTTAGGTAGAATTTTTGTATATAGAGGAGGAGAGGAGGTCCAAGATTTTGGAATCATAGTTCACAGTGTTCATAATAACTAAAGCATTTCATTTAACAACTTTAAGGATGATGATATTGGGGTTGTCATTGAGACGATGAATAGATAGGAGTTGTTCTTTAGATAAGTTAGGTTTAGGCATTTTGGATCGTCGTAGTATTCTTTCACACTCTTGTCTAATTTCTTCAACTTCGTGAGTTGGAAGGTTATGGGTAATGGATTCAATGGAACAAATAATGTCTTCTATGGGAATATGTTTCGGGGCTATGGTGTAATTAAAACCTTTTTCAAGAAGTTGGATGGTAGTATTATTGAGGAGGATATCGGTGTCCACCCACCTTGTCAAACTGGCTTGAAACAGTTTTTTGGAAACTTACTATTTTTAGCATTTTTTCGGTTCCTGAACTTCAGGGGCCATTTTGAGGGCCTAAACGATTCTTTTCAAAACCACGCACCTCAATTATAACCAAATAATTTGATTGAGCCTCCTAAATTAAGGTCTTCGTCAATACATTTCCAACAAGCTATTGTGCACCCTAAACAGAGATCGTATGCAAAAGTTACGACCCTGGGAAGTTAATGTACTAACTTACCCCAAGGGTTAGGTTTTTGGATGTCTATGGTTTGGGAATTCATGTTTATTGTAAAAAGGCCTTTAGAGCCTCATTGTACTCTTCTTCTTGCGAATGAGCAAAGTCGTCACTTCTCTTCTCAAAGATAAGTTGCCAACATTCTAGCAAGCTTGTTTTCAGTCTGCATTTTATAGTTTTCAACATATTTCTTATTTAATATAAGTCAAGATTTAATTTATCTATGTTATTTTTCACTGTGTCTTTGTGTTTATATCATAAATATGTGGTTTCATTTCGTTCCACTCATAAATCTGGATTAGTTGTATCAGAGTGATCTGCTCCTTGTCGTCTTTTTTAATGCATGTCCCCGATGCAGTTAGGGTATAGATAGTTGGGTCTCGAGCTTGTTTCTCTTGAGGACAACTGCTCTCGCATGCCCAAGAAAACATCCATGGTCGGAGAAAATAAATATGACGACACATGAGATCCTTTCAAAATGTTTCTCGAGGAATCCCTTGAATGACAATGTAATGTTCCTGACTTGGCTAGTCTAGGAAACGTTGCTAATGTGTGTGTAGGATCAAAGGTTTACAGCATATAAATGATCATACAAATAATAAACGTGACAAAGGACTGCAAGTTCATATTATGATATTTCTATGGATTACAAAATGGCCGAATGTGGCTGAATAAACTAAGAATACTCGACTAGATCAATGGACAAAGGATCTTAGCCGGAATACAAATAAGCAATTGCGGATGAATAAAATAACAACACTCGGCTAGATCAAAAGATAAAAGGATCTTAGCTGGAATACAAATAGGAAACTAAAATATAATACCCAGAATATGGGAGCAATACAGAATCAATGAAGAATGATGGAAGACCTAGATGATCTTCCCGGTGACTAGGGTGTGTCTTTTAACACCGAAATCAACCAATTAGTGTCTTTCTCCTGGAATACATTGAACTATCTCTCCTGAGATGTGCCTCTTATCCTCAATGACAAATCATAATTTCATAATGATGAATTAGGTCACTGACCCTTCCTTTATAGCTTTCCAAAACCCTAAATCATGCTGAAACCCTAATTCACTGTTGACTTCCACAACCCTAAATCACTGTTGACTTCTATTTTTAGCTCATAATGACTTAAAAGCGCTTTTAAACCTTTTTAGCTCAATGTCACTTTCCGAATATAACACCTGTGACTGGAGTGACCTCTAATAACCCTATTTACCCCTCTTTGGCCTTGGCTATAGTCTAACAGGGAGGTTTAGACCATTAAGCCTCCTCTCTGGAGCTCCTATTTGGAAAGGGACATTATAGTCCTCCCTTCCCGAAATTGCTTGTCCTCAAGTAATACCAGTCCAGGGTGCTGCAACACCTGCTCACTCTCCCAAGTAACATCCTCTACTGGAAGCCCTCTCCATTTGATCAAACACTCTCTAATGACCCTGCTCCTCAGTTTCCGCTCCCGAAACTCCAAAACCTCCTCCAAAACTAACTCCAACTGTCCCTCCTCATCCAACGGGGGAAGCTCCTCTGATGTGCTAATGAATTGTCCCACTGCCCATCCATCACCTCACAAGCAAACTTGTTCTTGGAATATTCCACTAACAAGTGAGATTTCCAATCTGTTGAAATCTCCATCAAAGAACATGTCACAGGTCTCCTCGATAGTGCATCGGCCACAATGTTCTTCTTCCCCTTAAGATACTCTATGTCAAAGCCGAATGCTTGTACCTTCATCACCCATTTCTGTTGGTGCTCACTGAGGTCCTTCTACTCAAGGAAACACTTCAAACTGTTGTGATCGGTCTTGACCACGAATTTGTTGCCCACCAAATATTGTCTGACCTTGGCCAAGGCATGCATGATTACCAACATTTCCTTGTCATAAATGGAGTACAACCTCTCAGGTTGACTAAGATTCTGGCTCTCAAATACAATGGCGTGTCCTCCCTACATCAAAACTGCACCGATCCCTTCGTCGGATGCATCACACTGTAGTACAAATGGCAAGGTGAAGTCTGGTAGTGCCAACACTGGACAAGCGCCCATGAATTCCTTCATGTGATCAAAGGCTTCCTGTGATTTCTCGGTCCATATGAAGGCCCCATGCTTGGTAAGATCTGTCAACGATGCTCCAAGATGAGAAAAACCCCAGACGAACCACCTGTAATAGATGCACAACCCAAATAAGCTCCTCAATTCTGTCACGTTCTTGGGCGTCGACCAATCTAGAATGGCCCCGATCTTCTCTTGGTGCACTTGTACCCCCTATGCACTGATGATGTGGCCTAAGTAAAGAAGATCTGTCATACCAAACTCACACTTGGACTCTTTGGCATATAATGACTGTGCCTCCATGATGCTCAATACCTCATCTAGGTGCCTCATATGCTATTGCCTTAAATGGCTATAGATCAATATGTCGTCGAAGAAAACCAACACTAATTTCCTTAATTGATCCCTAAATATATGGTTCATGCAAGACTGGAATGTAGCAGGTGCATTGGTTAGCCCAAATGGCATAACCAGGAACTTGAAGTGTCCAAAATGACATCGAAATGTCATCTTCTCTATGTCTTGCTCTCGGATTCTGATCTGATGATATCCAGAGTGTAGATCAATTTTTGAGAAGAAAACTACCCCATGCAGTTCATCCATCAACTCGTTAATGCATAGGATAGGGTACCAGTTCTTGATGGTTTTCTTTTTCAAGGATCGATAATCAATGCACATCCTCATGGTGCCATCCTTCTTCAGAACTAAGACAACTGAAGAAGAAAATCGGTTGCTGCTCAGTCTGATGTGTCCCATCGCCAACAATTCCTTGATTGCCTTGTCTATCTCATCCTTGAACCTCCTAGGATGATGATAGGGGAGGTGATCATAGGTTTGGTCCCCTCCTCCAAATCAATGGTGTGCTCAAACCCCCTGTCAGGTGGTCTCCCTGGTGGAATTGCCTAAAAGACCTATTGATGTCGTCCCAATAAATTCTTGATCTCTGTATGGTATTGTTGTCGACCTTCCGAATCATTCTGAGTAGTGATCAAGCATTCTGCGACATATGCTACCTCCCCATGTCTAAATATCCTCTCCATCCTCTTGGTTGAAACTATCCTATGTGATCTTGTCAACATACCTCTTAGAACAACCATATTCCCATCCTGATCTCTGAATCCCATTTCCAAGTTTTGGTAGTTGGTAGTTAGTTTTCCCAAGGTAATCATTCACTGAACTCCTAAAACCACATCTGTGTCTGATAGGTCAACCACATAAAATGTGTCTCTCACTGTGTAGTTTCCTAACTTCATCTCTAAGTTTAGAACTTTATCTAGACACTCCACTGTGTGCCCATCTACTACCGCAACATCAAACCCCTCAAACTCCTCTGTCTGAAGTGCCTGTCTCGATACTAGTGAAGTGTTGATGAAGTTGTGGGTGGCCCCACCATCTATCAGGGAGATTTCCCATTGCCCCTGAATAATCCCTCTGATATGGAGGGTATCATACCTGGGAACACTAGAAAGGGTCACTATGACACCTCCCATTGCTGGTTTCCTCCTGTTAACCTATTCTTGTGGTTGTGGGATTACTGGAGGATGGGCTCTTGCCAGTGTCGGTGATCTACGAGGAGGTTTATCCTCTAGTGGTGTTGACTCCTCCTTTGAACTAGTGGATCTAATGTCCTTATCCTCCTCCTCACTATCCATGTTGTCTGCTACTACCTCAATATAATGAATCTCTCCCTTGCCCATGCACCTGTGGCCTAGGACCCAAGGATCTTTGCAGCTGAAGCAAAGCTTCTTCCTCATAAGATCTCGCCTAGTCTCATCATCCAACTTCTCCTTACTCTTCCATTCTCTCTAGAATGGCTTCCTATCTCGATCCCTCTGGGGCACAAATGGTTTGGAGAAAGTTTTAGTCTTTGGCACTGAGTTTTCTAGATCTTGAGTGCGAAGGATGACATCCTGTAAAGTGGGAGGCCTGTATGCCTTCTCCCATCCTCTTAAAGGCTCTGTGAGTCCTTTTTTGAATAGCATGATCATTCTAGGCTCTGATATATCTATCACTGCTACAACTACCCACTGAAACTCTATGATGAATGCCTCTATTGTGCCAGTTTATCTCAACCGGGCTAGATCCCTGAAGGTTATGGGTAATGGATTCAATGGAACAAATAATGTATTCTACGGGAATATGTTTCGGGGATATGGTGTAATTAAAACCTTTTTCAAGAAGTTGGATGGTAGGATTATTGAGGAAGATATTGGTGGCCACCCACCTTGTCAAACTGGCTCGAAACAATTTTTTGGAAACTTACTATTTTTAGCAGTTTTTTGGTTCCTGAACTTTAGGGGCCATTTTGAGGGCCTAAACGATTCTTTTCAAAAATATGCACCTCATTTATAACCAAATAATTTTATTGATCCCCTTAAATGAAGTTCCTCATCAATACCTTTCCAACGACCTATCGTGCACCCTAAATGGAGATCGTATGCAAAAGTTACGACCCTGGGAAGTTAATGTACTAACTTACCCCAATGGTGCCCACATGACTTTTGGCGCTTCATCTCCTAGGGTTAGGTTTTTGGATTTCTATGGTTTGGGAATTCATTTTTATTTTAAAAATTCCTTTATAGCCTCATTGTACTCATCTTCTTGCGAATGAGCATCGTCGTCACTTCTCTTCTCAGAGATAAGTTGCCAACATTCTAGCAAGCTTGTTTTCAGTCTGCATTTTATAGTTTTCAACATATTTCTTATTTAATATAAGCCAAGATTTAATGTATCTATGTTATTTTTCACTATGTCTTTGTGTTTATATCATAAATATGTGGTTTCATTTCGTTCCACTCATAAATTTGGATTAGTGGTATCAGAGCGATCTGCTCCTTGTCATTTTTTTTAATGCATGTCCCTGACGCGGTTAGGGTATAGATAGTTGGGTCTCGAGCTTGTTTCTCTTGAGAAAAACTGCTCTCGCATGCCCAAGAAACCATCCATGGTTGGAGAAAATAAATACGATGGGACAGGAGATCCTTTCAAAATGTTTCTCGAGGAAGCCCTTGAACATCAAAGGAATGAGATGATGGACAAATTTGAACAAATCCTTCGACGACTGCCGATAAGCGACGCATCCACCTCAAGTAGAGGTGACACCCACTTCAAGGTACAGATCAATTTTGATATTCCTATATTTTAAGGTCAAATATATTTTGATGTCGTAGATAAATGGTTAAACCTTTTAGAAGGGTGCTTTTCTGTCCACAACTTTTCTGATAGAGAAAAGATTACATTTTCACTCTTCAAGGTTGTCCCACATGTCAAATATTGGTGGGAGAACTTCTTTGAGAAAAAGGAAATAGAAGGTTCCACATTATTTGCAGTTGCACCCACTTGGAGTTCCTTCAAGGATGTTATTAAGAACAATACTACCCTGTTGAAATTTATGATGACTTGTATACAAGATGGACCACATTGTGGTAGGAAAGAGACCAAATAGTGCCAGAGTTCACTAATGTCTTCCATACCTTGCGCACCAAGCTGGGTATCAAGTATTCTAAGAGACATTTGGTGCTCAAGTACCGTGGCGTTCTGCATAGATACATTCAGACAAAAATGGAGTTTTTTGACATCTCATCCTTGAGTGTGACCTATCGATATGCCATCGAAATTGAGCAGAAGATGAAACACAAGCCGCAGTAGTTTGGGTCTGGAAACCCCTCACAGTAGAAGCAGGTCAAGGGAAGCCCCAACCTATAGAAAAAAAGGAAAGAGAAAATATGGGAAACCTCAAGAAAACTAGTCCAAGCTGCAAGAAAATACAGACAATGGGAAGACAAAGAAAGATACTGGGAAGTGGTGCAACTTCCATAATATGCCCTGGCATAACACCGTTGATTGTCACTTAAAGTTGTCATTGGTGGCTGAGGTAAAATACTCTAAATCATATGCGGGTTCCGACTCTGATTTAGAACCAGAAAAGGGGATATGGATCATTGACGTGGAACCCAGTGCCACCATAACTACCACAAAGATCCATCCCGATGAACCTGATGAGCCAGAGGAAAGAGAGTGCCTATTTCATTCACATATGTGGGTAAAAGTAACTATGTTTCACTTCATTGTTGATAGAAGTAGCCAAAAGAACCTCATTTTAGCAGAGGTCGTTAAGCAGCTAGCCCTTCCGAAAATGCCGCACCCACATCCCTACACCATCGGATGGCTCCATCAAGGAGGAGATATTCATGTCAGCAAATAGTGTCGCCTGTTATATGGCATCAAGCCATTCAAAGATGAGGTATTGTGTGATGTTGCACCCCTTGAAGTTTGTAATGTTCTTTTGGGCCAACCTTATTTATGGAATGTCATGTTGTATATAAGTCTAGGCCTCGCAGTGTTATTATTACTTTGAACAATAAATTATACAGGATACCCGAGGTAGTCCCACCTAGTGTTATTTCCTTCATCTATGTCAAGCAATGCAGGAAGGTCATTTCTCAGACTGGGAAGTTTGTCTTCTTCATGATTTGTTGTCATAGTGAGAAAAAAGTTGTAGCTACATCCATGGCCCCCACTTCTGACCTCTCCATGCAGCATAAGCAAGTGGATAATGTCATGGAAGAATACAAATACATCTTCTCATCACCTACTAGGGTACCTATGCACTTTTAGGACAATCATCCCATTGATCTGACCCCCAGAGCAACATTACCCAATGGGCCAGTCTATCATTGATCTCTACTAGAAAATGAGGATATCAAGCATCAGATCCAAGAACTACTCCACAAGGGGCACATTTGACCCATCTCATCACCTTGTGGAAGCCCAATTGTGTTGGTGCAGAAGAAAAATGTGACTTGGTGACTCTGCATTGATTACCGAGCCCTAAATAAAATCACAATCAGGAACCGGTACCTGATTCCATGAATCGATGATCTTCTTGATTAGCTCAAGGGGGAAAAATACTTCAGTAATATTTATTTAATGTTTGACTACCATTAGGTCCCAAAAGAACCGATAGATGTATGGAAAATTGCCTTCAAGTCAAAAGAAGGACTTTTTGAATGGATGGTCATGCCCTTTGGTTTGAAAAATTCCCCAACAACTTTCATGAGGATTATGGACGATATGTTGTGGCCTTTCACTAATTATTTTATGGTGGTGTATATGGATGACATCCTCATCTACAACAAGACTTGGGTAGAACACTTGCATCATATTCAACAGGTTCTACACACTCTATGGAAGCACAAGCTATATGCCAACTTGGAAAAATGCTCCTTCGACATGGACAGGGTCTAGTACCTAGGCTACATTGTTGATGTGCATGGTGTGCATGTTGATCCATCCAAGATCCAATTCATTCATGAATTTCCAACCCCAGCCATGCTCACTAAGCTTCAGATCTTCTTAGGCCTTGCCAATTTCTATCGAAGGTTCATGTTGGGTTTCTCCCATATTACATGGGCCCTCAACCAAATAACCAAAGGTGGTGGTAAGGAAAAATTTGTGTGGGGCCTGTCCCAACAAAAATTGTTCGATGATCTAAAGTAGCACTTGTGCTCCACCTCAGTGCTTTCATTACTTGAACTGCAACAACCCTTTGAGATCGAGATAGATTATTCAGACTATGTTGTGGGAACAGTCATCACTCAGTATGATGACCCCATGGCCTATCATAGTGAGACATTATCAAATGTCATCCATAAGTACCCTACTTATGAAAAATAAATGCAGTCCATTGTGCAAGCTTGCTGCCAATGCAAGCATTATATTCTTGGGAAGGAGACAATCATCCACACTGATCATAAATCGTTGTGGTTCATGCAGACACAAGGAAAATTACAGAATGATTTCCATCAGAAGTGGTCCACATATTTGCAACAGTTCCACCTCAACATCAAGTATAAAATAGGAAGTACCAATCCATTTTTTGATTTCCTCAGCCGAACTCCAGTCATGGAACTCACCACAGTGCTCGATTCTTGCAACCACGAGACCTCTGGATGGCCCCACCTCTATGAGACATATCATGAATTCACCAACACCTACCAGATGTTGGGCGCAAACATAGTTTTCACCAATTTCCATATTCAAGACAGGTTGTTGTGCCATCTGGGCCATCTATGTGTTCCATCAAGTGAGCAAGCGAAGCTGATTTGAAAATCCCACTAAAGTGGGGTGGAAAGACACTTCGGCATGGAAAATATAGTGGAAGTGTTGAAGTAACATTCCTACTGGTTGAAACTTCAACAGGATGCCAGCAAGTATATCTAGTCTTGCACTTCCTGCGTTATTTCCAAACCGACCATTAACAAACAAGGCATGTACACTCCTCTTCCTACTCCTAACATGCCCTAGGAATCCATCTCAATGGACTACATGTCGGGCATTTTTTCCACCAAGAGTTAAAATGATTGTGTTTTTGTGGTTGTCGATCATTTCTCCAAGATGGCGATTATGGATGCCTACAAGAAGATCATCACAGAAGAGGCCACTACCAAGCTCTTCTTTGAACGAGTGTGGGTACAATTTTGGGTCCCACAAACCATTATCTAAAATCAGGATAGTGGGTTATTTAGCACATTTTGGTCGAGCCTCTGGTCACTAGTGGACACCAAGATCACAAATTCCACTACCTTCCACCCCAGATGAATGGTGAAACTGAGGTCGTCAATCGGATGATCGTGCACATCATGTGCAAGTACAGTTCCAAGAACCCCCACACTTGGGATGAGATTCTTCCCTATGTTCAACACAGCTAAAAAATATCCATACATAGCTCAACCGGCCACAACCCCTTTCAAGTGGGGTTTGGATTTCAACCATTCAAGGGTCCCATGGATATTGCACTACCCCTTGCAGCCACCCATGCTGACTTGACACATGTTACAACTGGAGATGACAAAGAAACTTGATTCATTGAGCGGATTCAGAAAATCTACCAACAGGTTCAAGATATTTTACAAAAGTTCAATGCCAAGTGCAATCAGTTCCATGATCAACATCGGGTGCCATGCCAGTTTCAGGTGGGAGACAAAGTTTGGTTTCACTTGTAGAAAGAACGCCTTATAGGGCCTCATCGAAAGCTTCATCCACTCCATTATGGACCCTACACCATCACCAAGGTTGTGGGTGACAATGATTTTGAGCTCAACCTTCCCCCATTCCTTGGCTTGCACCTAGTATTCAATGTGGACCTCCTTCAGCCTTATTTTCCACCATTATTGAACACCTCGAAGATAGCAGAATAGTTGACACCAACAGAAATCAACCTTGACTACATGGAACAAGAATCCACTGATCAGATCAGGGATGCACAGGTCAAGAGAACTCTCCAATAGAGGATCCATATTTATCAAGTTGTCAAAGTAGGACAACTCCTGCACCAAGGTAAGTGGCTCACCTAGGGCCAAATTCAGTAGAAATGTCCTCATCTGATGGGGGAACTCAATGAAATAGATACCATTGATTCCTAATGGGGGAGGTTTGATCCAGGAGGATATCGATGGCCACCCACCTTGTCCAAATATCTCAAAACAGTTTTTTGGCAACTTACTATTTTTAGCAGTTTTTTGGTTCCTAAACTTCTGGGGCCATTTTGAGGGCCTAAAATACAGTTTTCATCATCATGCACCTCAATGATAAATGAAGGATTTGATTGAGCCCCCTAAATGAATATCCTCATCATTACCTTTCCAACGATCTATCATGTGACCTAAATAAAGTTCATATGCAAAAGTTACGACCCCTAGAAGTTAATGTACTAACTTACCCCAACGAGGCTCACATGACTTTTGGCACTTCATCTCCTAGGGTTAGGTTTTTGGATGTCTAGGATTTTGGAATTCATGTTTATTGTAAAATTTCCTTCATATTCTCATTGCACTCATCTTATTTTGAATGAGCATAGATGTCACATCTCTTCTTAGAGATAAGCTGCCACTATTCTAGAAAGCTTGTTTTCAGTCTGCATTTTACAGTTTTAAGCATATTTCTTATTTAATATAAGACATGTTTTATTGTATCTTTGTTATTGTTCATCGTGTCTATGTTAATATCATAAATCTGTGGTTTCATTTTTTTTCACTCATAAATCTAGATCATAGGAGGGTCCAACTTGAGAGAAGAGAGGTTTATAACGGTGGTAGGATGAGGGTTGGAAGAGGGGGGGAAGGAGGAACGCATGTCAGAGGGTTTGTCCTCAAAGGGTAAAGAGATAGGGAGCTTAGGGTTCTTAGTTGTTGGTTCTTGATTAGAGGTGAATGAAGGAGAGGGGGGATTAAGCAAAAAACCACTCAAGGATATTGAAAGATTAGGGTTATTATTGGAGAGAATTTTATGGGTGGCGTTAAGGTTGGAATCGTAATTTTGGAAAGGTTCACATTGTTTATTTAAATATAGGGAACTAAGATTGATGGTTTTAATGCAATAAATCAAAGGGGTTATGGCTAGATTAGAGAAAGAGAGTTTAAGGTTTCATACTAAGGGAAAATTAATTTGGTTAGGGTTGTTGGTGTGAGGGAGGGGGTCAAGAGAAAGAAATGTTTGAGTGTTGTCTTGAACGGAGGAAGAGGAAGAGATTTCGTTAAAATTAAGCTGACTAGAATTAGGGTTGAGGTTCTCTTGAGGGAGGTTAGTGAGAGTACAAGAGTTGCAATTGAAAGATGGTTTCTTAATAGTTTTGGGAGAGTATTTTCACAACAAAGTTGTCAAAGAAGGAGAGGAAAAGAGAGAGGGAGTGGTGACTATGGGTGGGGTGTTATTAGAGTTCGGCTACAAGGAAAATGGGTGTTTTGTGAAGTGTGCATTATGGATTCCATGAAATAAGAATATAGTGCAGTCCGGGTGGGAAAAGGTAGTATGTTGACTAGAATTAGGGAGGATGTTCTCTTGGATGAGGTTAGGGGCAGTACTTGAGGTGAATTTGATGGATGAAATCCTATTAGTAGTTTCAGGATATGAGTTGCACAATGATTAAGGCGAAGAAGGAGAAGACAAGTGAGAAAGGGAGGTAATGATGAAAGGAATGAGATTAGGGTTCTGTGACTACTACATCGAGATTGAGTGATTTTCAATGTGTGCAATGTGGGTACATGGAGATAACTGTATGTTGTTCAAGAGGGGAAGGGTGGATCGAGCAAGTGCAAAATCATTGAGTAAAATGTTTTTGGAGAAGAATTGATCAAGGTCAAACTAGTAGTTGAGATTAATTAGAGTAGGAAATTTTTTATGAGAGAGAAAATGTGAAAACCTAGAGATCAATATAGTCATTTAAAAAGGGGGAAAATACTAATATGAATAATATCAAAGACAATTAATAGTTATATTAGTCAATTATGTTAAAAATATATAATAATGTAAAAGAATTAGAAGATAATAGATATATATTAAGTACACTATAATGTAAGAGTGGGATAGGATATAATAAGTTGGGTAATGTAAAAATGGTTATAATGCTAATGGAATATAATGAAGAAATAAAGTGTTAATATCTAAAAACTGATTATGGACATAAAGGAAGGAAATCTTGAAAGTATATAGTAATAGGGTTCTATGATCTAAAAATAATGATGAAAATAAAGGAAAGGAAGAAGAATAAGAATTGAGGACAAAAGATGATCGTGGTAAGTTGATACTGTATTCTTAAATAATAATAGGAAATATAGATGACGAAAAAAAATTGTGTGTAGAGAAGCACTGAAAAAATAGGAACAACTGAGAAGTGAAGAGAGAAGGATTTTGTGTGAAATGTATAGAAAATGTAAAAGTACCAAAGAAGGAGAGAAAACAAGAACAAAAAGAAATGAAGGGAAAGGGGGTGAATGTAGTTCATGTTCAAAGGAAACTTACTAATCAAGGTGGTGAATAATGGGTTTCCAAGATTGGCTAAGTTTGTATCCATCCTCATGATTAAAACTATTGGATGTTTTTCTATTTCGAGAGCTTCCCATATGAGCCTAGTGGAGTAGTAAGGGGCTGAGGATAAAAAAAAAATGGTCAAAGAAAATAAGATGCTTAGATTTGGAGGAGTGTTTGGACCCTTAATTCCTCGCAGAAGAAAAATCCCACCTAACTAAGGCTCTCTAGTCCAATGGTTACATCCTCTCCTAGATCAACCAAGCGTTTTTCTCTACCAGCAAACCCAAACCAAATTTACCCCCCCTGAGGCTCTCATCTCCCTACTCTACATTCAAGGGACCACTAATCTAATCTCAAAAAATTTGTTCAAGAAGAATATCAAAACCGTATTCAAACCCCTAAAAACCCTTAAATAACTCTTTAGAATTGCTAAAGACAAAACTAACCCGATGTTGGGCCCAGGATTTTAGCAAATCCCCTGCTCCAGTGGCAAGTCTTACATAGTTCAAACTGGTATATATTTCAAATCCCGACTAAAAGAACATATAGTTGATACGACCCACAACTACATCTTCAAATTAATTATCGTCGAGCACTCCTCAAAATCCAAGAATCTTATTTTCTTTAACCAAACAAAAATTTTTAGCCTCAACCCCTTACTGCTCCACTCATCTCATCTGGGAATCTCTCAAAATAGAAAAACATCCCAATAATTTTAATCGCGAACATGGCTGAAAACTTAGCCAATCTTGGAAAACCCCACTCACCACCTTGATTAGTAAGTTTCCTTTGAACATTCTGATCCATATTTATAAGTAGAACAAAATGAAAGCACAAATTTATAATATTAACACAGATACATAGTGAAATATAAAATAGCTATAGTAAAACTTGGTTTTTATTGAATAAGAAATATGTTGAAAACTGTAAAATGCAGACTGAAAACATGCTTGCTGGAATGGTGGCAGCTTATCTCTGAGAAGAGATGTGACGACTATGCTCATTCGTAAGAAGATGAGTACAATGAGGTTCTGAAGGCATTTTTAAAATAAAAATGAATTTGAAAACCCTAGACATCCAAAAACCTAACCCTAGGAGATAAAGCGCCAAAAGTCATCTGGGCCCCGTTGGGGTAAGTTAGTACATCAACTTTCTGGGGTCGTAACTTTTGCATACGATCTTTGTTTAGGGAACATGATAGCTCGTTGGAAATGTATTGACGAGGAGCTTCATTTAAAGGGATCAATCAAATATTTAAGTTATCATTGATGTTCCTGATCATGGAAAAGCATTGTTTAGGCCCTCAAAATGGCCCCAAAAGTTCAGGAACCAAAAAACTACTAAAAATAGTACGTTGCCAAAAATATGTTTTGAGACAGTTGAAAAAGGTGGGTGGCCACTGAGATCCTTCTGGATCAATCCTCCCCCCTTATGAAGCAATGTTATCCATTTCGTTGAGTGCCCCATCAGATGAGGATTTTTTTGTTGAATTTGGCCCCGGGTGAGCCACTTACCTTGGTGCAGGAACTACCATGCTTTGATAACCCGATAAAGTTGGATCCTCTATCTATATTGATCTATGTGTCCATGATCTGATCAGTGGATGCTTTTTCCATGTAGTTAAGGTTTATATTTGTTGTTTTCAATTGTTATGCTATCTTTGAGGTGTTCAATAATGGTGGAAAATAAGATCGAAGGAGGCCCACATTGAGTACTAGGTTCAAGCCAAGGAATGGGGGAAGGTTGAGCTCAAAAACATTGTCACCCACAGCCTTGGTGATGGTGTATAGTCCATAACGAAGTGGACAAAGCTTCCGATGAAGCATTGTAAAGATTTCTTTCTGCAAGTGCAACCAAACTTTGTCTCCCACCTAAAACTGGTGTGGCACCCGATGTTGATCATGGTATTATTTGTACCTGGCATTGGACTTCTGTAAAATATCCTGAACCTATTAACGGATGTGCTATATCCACTCAATGAACCGAGTGGATCTGTCATCTCCAGTTGGAGCATGAGACGAATCTTCCTAGGTGGTCACAAGGGGTAGTGAAACATCCATGGGTCCCAATGGTTGAAATCCCAACCACACTTGGAAGGGGCTGTGATTGGTTGATCTATGTATGGCTCTGTTGTATTTGTGTTGAATATAGGGAATAATTTCATCACAGGTGCGTGGGTGCTTGGAATTGTACATGTGTAGGATCTGCACGATCATCCGATTGACGACCTCGGTTTGGCCATCCGTCTGGGGGTGGAAGGTAGTGGAATTGGTGATCTTGGTGTCCAATAATGACTAGAGGCTCGACCAGAATGTGTTGATGAACCAACTATCCCAATATGAGATAATAGTTTGTTGGATCCCAAAGTGTACCCACACTCATTCAAAGAAGATCTTAGCATTGGCCTCTGTTGTGATTCTCTTCTTACAGGTGGCCCGAATCGCCATATTGGAAAAGCGATCAACAACCAAAAAAAAAAGACATTTCCATGCTTGGTGGATGGAAGGCTCGACATGTATTCCATTGAAATGGATTCCCAAGGCCTATCAGAATTAGGAAGAGGAGTGTACAGGCCTTGTTTCCTAATGGTCGGTTTGGCAATAGCGCAGAAAGTGCAGGACCAAATATACATGTTGACATTTCATTGAAGTTTTAGCCAGTAGAAATGTCGTTGCAACACTGCCACTGTATTTTCCACACCAAAGTGTCCTGCCAATCGACTATAGTATCCTTCCCAAATCATCTTCACTCAGTTTCTTGGAGGACGATGTCAGTTTGGTCTGCGGAGCTATGGAGGACGCTTCTGAGGATATCTTGCAGAGATATGGAGTGAAGCAGGAAGAGCTATATAGAAAGGTCGAGAAGGAATTGAAGGAAGTACAACAAGCTATATGTTTGGTCTGTGCAGTACCTATTGCATCCTCCTCATCATAGATTGCATAATTGGGGGATGAACCAACCCAATTGCAAAGACTTACAGATGTGACAGAAGGGTGACTTCAGAAAATCCAAGAAGATAAGGAGAAGGCCACAAAAGCCTTGAAACAAGAGAAAGATGAAGCCTTAGAACAATTACGAGTAGTGCAGTACAGTGTAGCCACCTATGAAAGTGAGAGAGAAGAATTTTAGGCGATGTTCCAGGAAGAAAAATACTAGTTACAAAGAGAAAAGGTGCAGTTGTGAGGGCCACAATCAAAGAGGTAGTGAGTAAAAAATTTAATTCTGTGTCAGGCTTGGCATAGGAGGAACAAGATTCGGTCAAGGCTCAAGTGGTGAAGCTCGTTGAGACCATCCAACAGCTTCAATATAGAATAACAGAGTAGGAGGCTCAAGTAGTACCAAGCACCCCACAGGAGGTGTGGGACCAAAGAGAGGAAACCACTAAGAACACAGTAGGAAGGATAAGAGCCATTTCCTCAGAGTGAAAACAACTGAGTGATAGAAACACAAAGACAAATGAACATCTCATTGAGGATATGGAGTTAAGGAAGATGGAATCATAGTTACAGGAGGCACAAAAATAGAAATTCTCTGTGTAGGCACACATGAAGCTTCTCACTACATTCGAAAGAATGAAGAGATCCCAGGAGCAGTGCACATTAGAATAAACAAATTATTGCCATCCAAGGAAAATTAATGGAAGTCACGCAGAAGATGCAGCCTGTGAAGGATGAAGCCTGCAAAGTGTTCGAAGATATTAATGGACAAGGCTCGCAATTGGACCAAGTGGTTGCAACAGTAGAACAATGCCTGGAAGGGCTTGTTACAGAGAAAATGATCTAGGATCTCGCTGAGTAGGAGGCTTAGGTGAAGCAGCAAGTCGAGGAAGCTCGAGTTAAGCTCGAGGCCTTTGAAGCAGCATTGACCAGAACTGAGTGACTCGGGATGAGTCACAGGTGAGTGTCCAGGGATTGTTGGCCCTTGACCAAGTTTTGAGGTAACCTTGTGTTGATGGGTCTTAAATCCATTACTTCAATAGTAGGAACCAAACTCACCACTGAGGCCCAATTATAATTTGCAGCATTTGAAGATGGAATGGTTATCTTTATCGATAGGATTTATGTTTTCTTGTGAAGGCTCTTCCTTCAGTTAGGACTATTCTCTTATGTATTTTCTCTTGGGTGGGACTGGTAGGAGAAATGCAAGACAATATAAACCAACTTGACAATAAACAAGATTAAGTTTTAACTACTGGGGAAGAGGTTGAGCTTGGGATAACTCACTGCTCAAACATGCAGACAATGATTCCATACCACGGGCCTAGTACTAATACATAAACCATGTGAGAATCCAATTAATAAGATAATGGCAAGCAAAATAAGAAAGAAAAAAACACATATGTAATAAGATAATGGCAAGCAAAATAATTCATCTACCATAACTATTCATCACATAATAACACAACGATTTTATCTTCATCATTAAAGAAAAGAACATCAAACGTTGCACCAGATAACTTGAAAAAAAATTAATTTCTCTCTTACTCATTAATGCATCATTCATGAAACATGATAGGAAGTAGTTCTTCTCCAAGTCCAATTACATGCATATGATGAAAATAGTTTGTCTATGGTCCAGAAAGAATCCTCAATTCATAGCAGCTACAAAATAATTCTTAACAACCAAAAAAGAAAAGAGTTCTTACAACAAACATCGACCTTTAACTAATTGGTCGATGTCTTTATTTATAATATAAAGTTTAACTGAAATTAACGACTAAGTGAAGTTTAAGAAAAGAATAAAATTGCCACGTGGCGTTATCTTCTAATAGTTTCTTTAACAGTCAACCCAAGATATTTCTTGGAAAGGGTAAATTCTCTCATATTCAGTCCAGCTGATAAAACATTCTTCACAAGTTTGGGCCCATGGAAACCTATGTTGTTCCATTGGAGCTGAATATATTCCCCTGATGTCTACTGCATGCGCCCGGTACTTTATGATACTGGAGTTCAACTATTGTAGCATGGTTCGGGCCTTGATCGAAGGTTCTGTGAATCGTTGCACTTGCCCCAGCCTCGCATCAGTCATCTTTGTGAGCTCTTCGGTCCATAGTGAGTCTTGTTTGGCATGCAACTTGACTACATCACTTAAGTCGACAAATTTGTCGGGGGTGCCGAACTCGGGAAGCTCGACATCCTTCATTATTTTGTTAATTTTATCCTAGTGCTTCTTGCATCTGGTCCATTTCTCTTGGATCTCTCGGTGTGGGTCCAGAGACATCTTATCCCAATACTCAGTTGATCGCTTCATGCGATTAAGACTATTTTTTCCCAC
>JASDQU010307599.1:50387-66465 GCA_032191745.1 Picea mariana
CTTCAAACTCACCTTTCAGATACACATTAGTCTCTGTGGTGCCTCTATAGTATTCGGCCAGATGACACAACTATTCGAGCTCCTTTAGGGTGGTGGCTAGTTCCTTTTTGTCTCTCCTATCTCTATCCAAGGTGGCATTTGAGAGGGCCTTTCCCACACCAATCAGCTCAGTCATCTGGGCATCAGTTGTGTTGATTAAGTTCTCCTTTGTAGTAACCAAGATGGGGTGATCCAATGTGATCCTTATTTTCTTTACAGTCCTTTGAATGATGGCCTTTCTCTTTTGATCATAGGAGATTGCATAGATATCTTCTACCTTGTCTACCAACTCTAGTATCTATTGATCAACCCATGTGAGCGTGTTTCCCAGGCTATCAGTGGTGTATATTTGTTCAAGATTGGGCTCTTGAACTTCCTCGCTGTGCCTCATGGGTCCAGATTCTACTTGTTTCTCATCAGGGATTTGAGTATCAGGAAAAATAGACACATCGAGTACAGACTCGTGACTTACTTACTCATTGGCCGTCGAACCGTTGATTCCCTTTTGCAGGGATTCTTTCTTTGATTCCTTAGATTTGGGCTTGTCCTCCAAATCTGCTTCGGTTTTCAATGCATTGGGTCCCTTTGTTTCGAGGCCACTTTCAGCTTCTGCTTCATCTTACGAGACCTCCTTGTCTTGAACTTCAAGCTTAGGGGAAGAAGTCTTCTCAAGACCCTTTTCCTCTTGGACATGCACAGGGGTGTCATGAGATGGCTCTGGGCTCTTGTCGTCACTATATATATGTATAATCTTGCTCAGGGGATTAGGCACTTGTGTTTCTATCGACACCCGACCTGTCTCTAGTTGAATTTTCAAGCCCACCAGGGGATTGACCGATGATGTTGTGGATTCAGGGTTTCCTAACCCATTGGTGTTACCAAGATTTATGGAACCGGGGCCGCTTGGCTCTGTCGGGTTGCCTTATCGAATACCAGTTGGAAGCGCAGGTGTTATGATGAGGTACGGATCATCCTACATCCACTTCAATAGCAGCTGGCTTTGATGCCACAAAATTTCACCTATCCCCTATGCAACTTGAATTTCAGGGGAATCCCTAGTTTGTACTGGGGATTCCTAATAATCCCCTACCCTTTTGATGTCTTCTTGGGGATTTCCCATTGCTTCACTTGGTTTAGATGCTACCGTTACTTCCCAAGTCCTAAGAATCTCTTGAGTTGTCTGCTCCAAGGACGTCACTTGCTCTTCCCAACTCATCGCCTTGAACCTAGTTGTTCGAGTATCAACCATCCTTGCCGCCACCTCATTCCAGTATTGAGTGTTTTCGGTGAAAAATTCATCTTCAAACCAGTCATAAGCATAAGGCCAACAGGATGATACCTGTGATGCATGTTGTAGGACCGGGCCCTTGGGATTGTGTTTGCAAAAATGACTAGTTTTGAACCAGATTATCAATTGGCTTAGCCCTTCTTTCTTAGCATGCACGGTGTCTTTGACCATGTAGAAGCCAATATGAAACCCATAAGGTATGAAGGCCTGCTTCTTGTCTTTTACTAAAGTGGCATTATATCCTTGCAGAATGGTCTGATAGAAAATTTCCCCTAACACTAGTCGATCAGGAACATATATGGGTAACAAATGGGGTGCTCTTGTGGCGCCGAAAACCCTGATGTAGGTCTCATGTTCATCTAGATACCAGTGACATACTTTCTATATAACCTTTTTTTTCTTCATCTGACAGCCTTGGGCACTCTTTATTGAACAAAAAAGAATGAATGCATGCAATAAACTGGTCATAGATAAGAGAATAGGATTTTTTGTACCTGCTTTTCCATAAGATGTTGAAGTATACATGGACTGGGAGTTCGAAGGAGTGATAGTTTAAGTTCATTCCAGAAAAAAAATTTCCTGGCGTAGATGGTGTCTAGCAGATACGACGTCATGTAGAAGGAGAGGGTTTCCCCCTCTTTTGGTTTTTGGTCTTTTCGTATACAGGTACTCTTTTGTTTGGAGACGGTGGCTCCCCAATTGAAGCTCATGCATGAAATGGCCACCATATAAGCTAGAGGAATACAAGCCTCTAAAAACCAAGAACAATCTTTCTCCCCATGCAACCTGCAAAGAAGAGCTATCAGGTATATGTATGTTTCCCTTAGAATGGTCATCGAATACCAGCCGACAATCATGTTCGTGAATTTTTTGTCTTCCCTCCACCATGACAACATGATTTTGCTGGTGTCATGTGCTTCATAGAAACTTACAATGAAATCAATGCTCATCTTTTATTCTAGATCCCTTAGCTTGTAGTAACTCTGGACCTCTGAAGGCAAGAAAACCCCGACACATTCGTCGTTATCGTCATTAATCAAACATTTTTGTGAATCAATGTGGTCAATGAGCCACATTAGGAGCTCAATGCAAGGGAACATCGGAGTCTGGCTTGTCACCATGTGTAGATAATCCTTATGGATATTTGGGAGGGCATAATCATCGAGTCTTCTTGTATCAGGGTCAATGTGCAGAGTATATTCGAGGGGTTCTTCCCTCTTGATTTTCTTGAAAATTTCTTCCCAGAGAGGGACTACTGCTTTGGCTCCAATGTTCACCTTTGTGTCTACAAAGGCCAGGGGTTGGACGAAGGCCTTCTTGGTGGTTGTCTTAATGATGGGCACCAGCTTTGGAGCGAATTCTAATTTCCTTGAAACTGTTGGGGAGGGGCCCTCTCTTGCTTCTGGTTCTTGTAGCTTTGGCACTCTTGGGGATTTCCTCATGGAGGGTTTCTTTGGAGGCATTGTTCCTACAATTTAAATGACCCTTTAAACAGGTGTACAGAGAAGCATTGGGTAGGAGCATATAAAATGAAGCGTAAAACACCACAAGAGGATACATACTTATAATTCTTTTTAATATAATTGTTTAATATTCATTGAACCTTGGATGCCTTCTTCAGATTGTTAGCCTCGCTCTTCTATGCATTCTTAACTCCTTTCCACACATAATAGGTTTATACAGAATAATTCAAAAGAATATAATGGGAGGGGTCATATCAGTCATATCAATCAGTTAATGTGAGTAATGAACTTAATTCAAAACAAACTATCGTCGGATCTCTGCAAATAAATTCTAACTCAGTTGATGGCGGAGGCGTTGAGGGAGGTGCATTGTATCAACAGGCTTAAACAATCCCTTTTGATTTGTGCATGAAACAACAACTAATGCACGATCCGTGGATCAACTAACACTTTAAATGCATCGTACCTAACATATCTAAGGGCTAAAACGCCTCATCACGTCATGTCTCTCCAGTGTATAAATCAGGGATTGACTACTATCTTTGTGTATATTTTCATTAATGTGCTACTAGAAAACACTCCCGACGCCGATGGTATCGGGGATCGGGGAAAGTTTAAGAGCGTAGCTTCTTAGCATGTTATCATCTTTGTAAATCGTTGACACCGAAATCATTTCGGGAGTCGGTGATTGGCGGTACCACTCTTCTCCTTGTGTGATGATTACTCTTCTCATATTTTATGCCGATGCTAGACAAATTGGTCTTCGACGATATTATTACTAAAGCTCATTCACAAAAAGAGAGGGACTTTCATCCGCTGATGCCAATGAAGATTGGTCTTCGGTGGTATCGATTTTCACAAACATTTCTTATCGCACTTACATCTCCCTGATGCTGAATCCCTTAAGCGCGTCCAGAGATGCTGTGACTATTGATTTGTTAAGTAATTATTAAATTAGTCTCCTTTAAAATTAAGGTGATTCTTTATATGTTCAGGTAGAATTTACACAATTCAAACATGAAAACATAAAATATAAGCATGAGCAACATTTTTATACTGAAACAGACAGTGCAAAGGATTAAGTGGTACCCAAAAAGTAGAAAATGGACATAGACTTTTTTAGGGTGTGTTGAGTGCTCAACACCTTGGTCAGAGTTGGACCACTTTGGAATTCGACAGGCTGGTCAAAGATGGAGCACTCAGGCGGAGCTGAGATTGCAGATCTCACTGATGTTTCGGGCTATGTGGACCCAGTAAAGGGTTCTCTAGGGTTTTTCTAATGGGTTTACTGGTTGTCGGGACATAGGGTTTACCCATGATTAGGCCTTATTGTAAGGGATTGTAAAAGTATAAATAAGTAAGAATGTATTGTATAAGGGAGGGAAAGTGGTTAGGTGCAAGTAGTTCGATTGGCTTTGTGCAAGGAAAAGTCTATGTGTAAGGCTTTGTGCTTGATAAAGAGTTGGATCTGTGCCTTGACCTAGTTTGGGAGGAGGATCTGGTGCTCAGTGTGTAGATCTCCAGTCCTATGTGAAGCTTGACTATGTGGCTTAGTGCACAATAGTCATTGAATGTAAGAGATTTATGAATAATAAAGAACACAAAGTAGTTGGTGGATGTAGCCCCACACTGGGTTGAACCACGTACATCTTGTGTCTTTGGTTTGCTTTGTGTTGTGTTGTTTATGTTATGAATATTTTCAATTCTTTGATGATTATTTATGATAGATAGATATGTTGGTGTTTAGTGCTTTACTTATGTTAAAGATAAATGAAAGTTAGATCTAACTCATTGCTAAGTGCTCAGATATATGGTCATTTATTGTTATTGCACTAATCTATATTTGGGTTTGTTATGCAATGTTAATAAAGCTAATGAACTAATGCATGTCATCTTCTAAGTGTTAATAGAATACTCTGCAAAGTGTTGTTATCAAAGATCGATGTCCCGACTCAGTTACAGACACCTATGTCCTATAACCCCCCCTGCTTCTACCTCGGGTGAGACTTCGCCTGCTCCACAGGTGTTGCCAAAAGGGCCCGTAGTTAGGCTTTTGTTGGTGTGCTATTGAAGTGTTGAACCTTGGGTCTGCCCCTGTGCCAAAATATTTGTAGGCTAGAGATGTGTTCCAATGTCTTTAAACTTCAAAGATCTGTCGTTCAACACATAAATCCACGTCCGGGGAAGCATACACGTAGGAAATAAAAGGTGTTTTTAAGATCACATTGTTGGACACTATTAGAGCAGGAAATTTTGGGGTTCAGTGCAACAAACAAGGAAAATAGATGGACCAAAGGAAGCAATGCACCAGGAAAGAAGGAATACTAGCAAAAAGTCAAATTAAGGAAGGGTTGGATCAAAGACCAATCATGTGGAAGACAGTTAGAAAGTGGAGAAGTGGAGTCCACTTAGAATTAGGGTTTTCAAGTCATAATGTAAAGGTTTTTACCCATTTTATAGTATAAATAGAAGAGGTATAAGGTAGCTAGGGGTATGAAGGAGTCAATAAAATTATCACTATGAAGAACCTACTTTTGGAGAGTTTTTGAGTCTTGAGTCGAAGTATCTATTTTGTTGAGAGCTACGAAGCTCACATGGAGTTAGTGATGAGATGTAATTGAGGGTCAGGTTATAAATTGGGGAGCTTGGTGTGACGTTAGTTAGCCTCACCATTCATAGAGTCATGATGTAATGGGTGCAATGAGAGCGTTGGAAATAGAGGAAAAAAAGTGCCAGAAATAGAGGAAAACCAATGCCGAGAAAAGCAGTTACATAGTGGACAAACTACTACGAAGCAATTGAAAAGTGGACAAATGCTGACTTGGAGAATGGTTAGATCGAGGAGCAGTCGAGATTGAGTAGTTGAAAAGTGGAAAAACCTAATCCGCTTAGGGGTTAGGTTTTTGTAAGGGATTTGTCCCAGTTTTTGTATAAGTAGAATGTATTAGGACTGTAAAGGTTGTTGTTGGTAGGTTAGTGAGTTAGTTGTTTTTAGACAGTCTAATAGTGGGTTGGTGAGAAGTTCTCAGTCTTGTGAGGACTGTTGCGATCTATGGAGATCGTCTATAATGGAGGAAGAGATGTACAATGCACAACACTAGATTTAACATAAAGAATAATAAAGACGTAGCCCCAAGAGAGGGGTGAACCACGATATTTGTGGATGTAGCCCCAGGAGAGGGGTGAACCATGATATTTTTGTGTTATGTGTGAATTTTTTTAGTGTTTGTGGTTACATTTTATTTAATGAATTTATGATGAATATGCTAAATGATAAAGGAAATAATAATGCACACTAAGGAAAGAACTGTAGAAAAACACTAATTGAATGAATTTCATAGCTAGTATTCATATCTGAATCTTATGTGATAGTAGATATATATATGTCATGGAATCTATCTTGTTATAATGGCTAATGAAGTTATGTTGGAGTAGTTGTGTCACTGTTCAAAACTAAGATCTGTTAGGACTTGATTAATAAATGAGTATTTGAGGGTTATCAATGAGTATATCTAATGCCCCATAAGTAACCAACAATGGTTTTGTTGCCAGTTGGAACTCAGAAGATGGGATCAGGAAGGATGTATCATGCAGTATAGCGCAAGGGTTTAAGAAAGGGGATGTTTTTAGGTTGGAACCCCATGAATGTTAAGATTGAAAGATGGTTGACAATTTAGGAACTAGAGTTTTCCCACAAAGATAATAGAAGCTCTAGGTTTAAGCCAAGAAAATACTTGGAAAGATACATATTCAAGGAAATAAACAAGAGTTTCTTTAGTGAGTTTCCCATGCTATTGCAAGAGTGGATAACACAGTTGAAAGATACCCATGTAACGAATAGAGTTAGATTAGTGGAGTGGTTAGAAGAAAGTATCGCGTGGTTGAAAAGGGTAAATAACAAATTTATGCGTGCAGTAGATTTATGGCTAGACAACATTGTAGTGGGGTATATCACTGAGTTCGCAATAGATGCATCAAAGTATTAAAATGTATCATAGCATGAGTTTCTTAAGAGTCCAAGGGAAAGGTACATTGGGTCGTTGTACACTTCAATCAATAGATCATTGAATGATAAAGGGGTATTAACTATGGAATCAAACAACTAAACTACCCTCCATGCATGGGGGGGTTAGGGGAAACACTGAGGAAGGTATGAGATGGAGGGAGAAGTGGATAGAGAAGAGCATGATAAATAGAAATATCCCATTATGATGGATCAAGAGGAGATCCAGGAAATTTTGCAGAAGGAAGGAATGACGCATAGTAGAAGAACCTACCAGTATAAGCTTAATAAGAAGAAAAGAGAAATAGCCGAGAGGGAAGGCTTGGAGAGTGATGAGGAAGAGGTAGAGGATATCCATGCTATGGAGTGCATTGAATAAATACTGCATGCCACATATGAAAGAAATACTATAGGAGCGAGATCTAATGAGGAAGCAAGTACCCCTATCCAGATCCAAATCATTATAGAACCTACAACCCCATGTACGATTAACACATTAGCAAATAAAGAGTTGTTTAGAGAGCAAGTGATTGATGGTCAAAGGAATCTAGGAGATCAGAATAGAAGTGAGGGTACAAGTGGAAGTACCCATAGAAGTACAAGTAGTGTTACAAGTGGAAGTACTAGTATCAACACCAGTGGGAGTTCAAGTTTGAACAACAGTACACAGATAGTATGTAACACCCCAGGTTTTGAGCCCCGGGGACCAAACAATTAAAAGAGGCATGTGTGCCTAAGAAATGTAATGTTTTGATCATTATTAATAATAAACACATCACTAGCTGCTAGACAGACAAGGACTAGAGTTATAGGGGGCTATGATTCCACAAGAGAGGGGGATTGAGGGGCTAAATGTTTATTTCCTATTTTGATTACCCTTTTTGTCTAAGGGAGTGGATCAATTACGTGATATTCTTGGGGAAGGAAATGAGGTTCTTGATTCCCCACTAAATACTTAAACTCATTCCTGGTCTAATTGGGGGGTTCACTCATTGGCTCGTTGGATCATTCTCCCATTCACTCATTTCTCTCATTCAATGGTTCATGCATTCGCTCACTTACTCAATCGTTCATTCATCCCATTCTTACCTATCATTCATTCATCCTTCCTCATCCATGCCTTGGCTTGGGGAGAGGGAAATGAACTATCGAAGAGTAGCCATGGTATTGTTGGTTATAGAGGTCGCTGGTGTAATCCATCCATGACTTGAGGCCTACATGTCTGAGATGCATTGGCATGTGTCCAGCTTTGTTCACAGCTAGGAATCTTGAGATTTCCAGCATGGAGATTCGGTACTAGTTGCGTTGGATCCCTTGAAGGAGAAGGACTGCCTGAGGGACTACGTGGTAGAGAAGGGTGGGGGTCCATTCTCTTGGGTAGTGTAAGATGGGTAGAAGAGAGCTAGGTAATTGGATTGATGTGACTGTTGGGCAATCCTGTGAGAGCTTGAGTGCTGACTAGTTTGGGAAGCCAAGTAACACTCTGGAACAATCCTTGTTGATTCATAGCCCTGGATCGGGGGTGAAACTGTTGTTGAGATTTGGAACAGTAGTGTCTACGTTTAGGTGGAACATCCTTGGTCTGCATCCAGTTGGTGTCTTCTTTTATAAAGATAAGTGCTCTCTATTATGGTATTATTTACTTGTATATGAATGTGGTTCGTTGTGTATTTATTTATCGTTTAATTGAATCTTTAGAATATGCATGCTTGCTGGATATTGTTGTGCATGTCGTTATATATTTTCTTTTATGCATCCTTATTAATTTAAAAAAGGTATCGATAAGAGAAAGAAGTCCAAGTGTGGGCTTGAAGGTAGCGTGCCCTGGCCTATGGGTGGCGGGGTATGTTACAGATTGGTATCATAGCTTCTGGTTGAAACAGCAAGCCAGTCTGGGTTGGGTCTGTTGGTCAGAGTCTCATGGTTGAGATCAAATTCTGACCTTGAAATTGAAAATATCAGGAGGAATGATGTTGTATAATTTACATAGGAGATAGAACATCAGGGATCCTTTGTAAGGGATTGAAGGATCATGACCATCCCTTTTGAATTCGGAAGTGATCGCCACTATGGGATCATTGGATCGGAGGGAAGGTGAACAAGGGCCATCCAATGAAGGTGAAGCAAAGGTGAAGTCACAACCATTGGATCTCATTGGAGAGAAATTGATGGTAGGCAAGTTGTCAGCCCGCAATTCCTTAGGATCATTGATCTTTCTCGATCAATGGATCAATGGTAGATATCGATACTACCATGGATGAGCATCTTCGCATTGCAGAGATCGAGAAGGAAATTAAAGAGTGAGTGAGTTGAGTCTCCACAATCACTCATGGTCATCAATCCAAGCAAGGGACGTGTGTCAGTGGATCAGATAGTTCAGAAGTTTGGCATTCGGGAGAAATGGAGTGTGTTGATGCGCAAACTCTCGAAGTCCCGAGGTCCAGAGTTCATATGGACCGCTCATCAAAAGGGACATGTGACGACAGATTGGTCAGTTCGAGAATTTAGAGATCGGGAGAATTGGAGTGTTTTGATGTGAAAACTCTTGAAGTCCCAAAGTTCGGAGTTCATCTAGATCATTCATCAAAAGGAACATGTGTCGGCATATCAACTAGTTCGAAAGTTCGACGTTTAGGAGAAATGGAATGTGTTGATGTGAAATCTCTCGAAGTCCCAAAGTTCATCGACCATTGCATAGAGTGGTGGGTTTTAGGAGTGTTTAGGACCATCATATATGTGCATGGGTGATTGTGATCCGTAGATCTCACAATGGTTCAGGAGTTCGATGTTTGGGAGGAACAAAGTTTGCTAAGGTGAAATATTCTGAAGCCTGAAATTCTGAAGTGACGTGCCCTGCTGATGTCACCTGGGATGTCGTGGACACATGGGATGTGTGCCACGTATCAGTGAGTTTTGAACCTATGGAAGATTGAAATGTTAGTTAGAACGTGACATCTGTCACCCGCCTGATTGGGCTTCGTTCTCTCTTCTAGTATTTCTCCACATGGCAACAGATCGTGCAGTCCGAAGACTGGGCACTCCGGAGGAAAAGATGTGGCAGTTTGCGTTGGGTCAATAACTCCTGAAGGCTCGAAGGCCAGAGTACATATCAACCGTTGATCCCAAAAGACACGTGGAAGTAGATCTCGTAGGCCAGAGACTTAGTACTCTGGGGGTTTTCAAGTCTCTATGAGTGAAAAGTATCAAAGCCTGAAGTCGCAAAGGAACACAGGCCATCAATTTAGGATCCTTGCGGGACCTTTCTCAACTATTGGATCAAGTAGTGGAAGGATATGGTAAGGGCTTTGATGAATTTTCACTCTGAGGGATTTGAGCAATGCGGGAACTGAATGTCTTGAACCCCCAGAGCACCGGATTAATAGAGGACCGTCTGTCCCAAGACTTGATTAAGTCATAGACTATCGATATCAGGAAGCCTCGATATGGGGGTGGGGTCATCCATTTGACAGGAGATTAAATTTCAACTGTCTGATCCTTGTGGTGGAGATAATGGATATTTTGGCGAAGGGTAACTCTGAGAAGAAACAAGAGTTGACAAAAGAGAATAGACGAAGGGTGAAGTCCAGAGGAATTGGTCCCGACATCAGTCCTATGCATGGGTAAAAAAGGGATTGGGAGGTAACTTCGCTACGGGTTTATGGGTCTCACAAGCCCCATGTGAAAGAGAACGAAGCAAGGTGCTAAGGAAGGGACTAAGCCATGGATTTGAACCATGGTCACTTGAAACCTAGTTTGAGGGAAGCGCCTGCTCATAATTAAATTTTGTGTTAGCCAAGGATAACAAGACACTGTTATTTTGTGGAGAATGGGGATATATTCTTTCTGAACTAAGAATAAAAGAACCTTTATCATTGTTTGGAAAATTTTGTTTATCATATGCTTAATTCTAATAAAATGGTCACTTGAACATTTTGCATAATTAAGGGGCTTAAACACATCATCTCGAAATGAAGATTCGAGATATGGAAGAAGGTAAGGGAGCCTCTAGCCATGATAGAGAGGCCGAAGGCCAGAATACAAGAGTTGGTAATGCAGAGACAGAGTATAATGGACGCAAGGGCAGAGGAGAGCAAGAAACATTAATAGAAAATTTAAGAAGCCTAAAAATAGAAGTGCAGAGCTACAAATAAGACAATGAGAGATTGATGAGAGAACAAAGTTAGATAAATTCTCAAGTGTTGCACAACTTAAATCAATTGTAGAGGCAAATGAAGAGGGGATCAAACTCAAAAAAAGAGGAAGAAGGAAGGTATCATGGAAGAGCTCGTTATTCAAGAAGTGTTAGAGGAACTCATAGACATCACTCACCTCCCTACTCAACAAGGAAGTTTTATGCATCGAAATATTCCATATGTATCTCATGTTAGGCACCAAAGAAGAAGACATGAATTAGATAGTTTGCATGGAGAGTTGAGGAAGCTCAAGCCACCATCCTTTGATGGTGAAAGAGAAAGGGAAGATGATGTTGAGGCATGGTTGCTTGGACTCATGATATATTTTCAATTGAACAATTATTCATCAAACCTAGAAGCCAAGATTTCTACCTATCATTTACACGGGAAAGATGCAATGTGGTGAGATCAATTGAATAAATTTGAACATATTAGTGAGAATAGGATCACTTAGAAGCAGTTCAAGAAGTAATTCCAGAAGGAGTACCTCTCAAAGCATTTCTATGACAAGAAAATGCATGAGTTCTTTGAACTCGGGCTAGGAAGCATGACTATGGTAGAATATGAGAAGAAGTTTTTGGGATTGTTAAAGTATGACAGGTTCATTAATGATGAGAAGGTGAAAATACAAAGATTTATAAGTGGACTATAAAACTTTTATAAATAAAATATTAGGTATGATGAGCCCAAGACCTTCACTGAGGCCATCAGGAAGTCTAAATACATGTATGAGCAAGGCTAGAGAAGAGAACCCCTGCAGAAATCTTGGAAGGGTAAGAAGGAGGAGAAGTCTGATCAGAGGAGGAAAGGATTAAAACCTCCCTTCAATAGGAATGAGCCTAATATAAACCATCAAGATTAGTATGCTAAGGGTGAATCTAAGAAATAAGACTCCTTAGGAAAAAGGGGAAGACCACCAATCCAATGATGGGGATGCAAAGAAGATCACATGTACAAGGATTTCCCACAAAGAAAGGACAGAATGAAGACTATGCACAATGTCTAAGAGGATACACCAATCGAAAATATGGGAATGATTTATGCATCCTTAGATGTTCAACAAGAAGAGTACCAATCCAATATGATCGAGGTGGAATGTAAGATCATAAATCATCCTAATGTTATTTTAATTGATTCAGGATCAAGTCATTATTACATTGATCCTAAAATAGTGGATAGATTACATTTGGAGAAAAGTAAGCTTGGAAAATCAAGTTTGGTTCAGTTAGCTACTGGAACCAAAAAGAGAATCCATGATATGGTCAAAAGTTGTTCCATAAGTCTTAATGGTGTAAATACTAGTGTTGATCTGAATATCATACCCTTGGGGTATTATGATATTCTAATTGGAATGGATTGGTTGGACAAACATCATGTTGTCCTAGATTTTCATAGAAAGACATTTACCTATCTTGATGGATATGGAAAACAGAACACTGTGAGATGATTTCCAAGACCCATCTCTATAAGCGATATTTCAGTATTACAACTGAAGAGATGTTTTAGAAAAGTATGTCAATTGTATGCAACTCATGTGGAAGAGTCAGTAAATACAAAGGGGCCAAGCCTTGAATATTTCTTGGTACTACATGAATTTGAAGATGTATTCCAAGAAATACTAGGGTTTCCACCAAGAAGGGAGATAGATTTCTCAATTGATTTAGTGCTAGGAGCTTTCCCTATGTCAAAAACAACTTACAAAATGAGCACCTGAGAGTTAAAAGAATTACAAATGAAGTTGGAAGAATTATTGAAGAAAGGGTACATACATCCAAGTGTTTCACCTTGGGGAGCACCAATACTTTTTGTCAAAAACAAGGATGGAACCTTGAGGTTGTGTATTGACTTTCGACAACTGAATAAGTATACTATAAACAACAAGTATCCTCTACCCATAATTGATGACCTCTTTGATCAACTAAGAGGAGAAAATATATTTTCAAAGATTGACCTGAGGTCAGGATACTATCAGGTAAGGATCAAGGAAGAAGATATTCATAAGATAACCTTTAGAACCAGGTATGGGCATTATGAATTTGTAGTGGTTCCATTTGGACTAACCATTGCACAAGTTGTATTTATGTGCTTAATGAATGGAATATTCAAAAATTATTTGGATAATTTTGTCATAGTATTCTTGGATGGCATACTTGTTTATTCCAAGTCTCAAGAGGAGCATGAACATCACTTAAGACTGGTATTGCAAGTGCTGAGAGAACATCAATGGTATGCCAAGCTGAGTAAGTGTTCTTTTTATCAAAAGAAGATCCATTACTTGGGACACATTATTTCAGAGAAAGACATAACAGTAGATCCAGAGAAGATTGAATCCATTAGAGGATGGCCAACACCCATAAATGTGTTGGAAGTTATATATTTTATGGGATTAGCTGGTTACTACAGACGGTTCATAGTAGGGTTCTCTAAGATTGCTCATCCCATCACTTCTTTGCAAATGAAGGGAACTAAATTTGAATTGACACCTAAGTGTGAAGAGAATTTTAATCTGTTGAAGTAATTACTTACAAGTGCACATGTGTTAAGGATTGTTGACCCAAATGAAAGTTTTGTGGTATGTACAGATGCATGTAAGGAAGGACTTGGGGGATTCCTCACACAAAATGGACATGCCATTGGTTATGATTCCATAAATCTTAAGGAACATGAGAGGAACTATGCCAAACATGACTTGGAGCTTGTTTCCATTGCCCATGCCTTGAAGATGTGGAGGCATTATCTCATCGAGAAGAGATTTGAATTAAGGACAGAACACATTGGTCTGAAGTATCTTTTTGAATAACCAACCTTGAATTCCAGGAAAACAAGATGGCTAGAATTTTTAAGTGAATGTGACCTCGATATCAATCATATCAAAGGAAAAGAGAATAAATTTTCTAGTGTACTTAGTAGAAGAGTACATCTCATGCATGTTACTGCTGTCAATATGCATCAGTCAGACTTAAAGAGTAGAGTTTTATATGATCTTGTTACAAATCAACATTACCTACAAATAAAGGAAATATTATAGCAAGGATATGTACAACAGAAAATAAAGGAAGATGGATTACTTATGCATAATAATAGAATCTATGTTCCTAGTTTCGGAGAACCGAGGAATTTGGTATTGAAGGAAATGCATGATGTTCCTTATGTTGGACATCCCAGTTACCAGAAAATGATTACAGCAGTAAGAAGCCAATTCTTTTGGTCAGGAATGAAAAACGATGTTGTTGATTACATCACTCGATGTATGGAACGTCAGAAGGTTAAGGCTGAGCATAGGCACCTAACGGGTTTGCTGCAACCATTACCAATCCCAGAGAAGAAATGGGAAGTGATAACCATTGATTTCATAATTAAATTACCGAGGACAACAAGACAACGTGATTCAATCATGGTAGTGGTTGAAAAATTAACAAAGGATGTTCATTTTGTTCCTGTAAAAACAACACATACAACGACCAATATTGCATAAATTTACATGAGGGAGATTTCTAGGTTGCATGGGATACCTAGGAAAACTTTCTCGGATAGAGATACAAAGTTTACCTCCAATTTCTGGAGGGGATTGTTTAAAGAATTTGGTACAAATCTAAACTTTAGCACAACATACCATCCACAGTTAGATGAGAAAACAAAGGGGTTCAATCGAGTAATTGAATCTATGTTGAGAATGTATGTGATGGATAAGCCATCTAAGTGGGAATATTACTTACACTTGGTTGAGTTTGCATATAATAATGGGTATCAAGCTTCATTGAGATTAAGCCCATTTGAAGCCTTGTATGGTAGGAAATGAAATAGTCCAATGAGTTGGGACAACCCAATAGATAGAGTGGTACTTTTACTAGAGTTTCTCAAGGATATGGAAGACTAGATGGTTAAGATCAAGCGAAATTTAAAGGTAACCTAGAATAGACATAAATTTTATGCAGATAAGAATAGGAAAGCTAGAGAATTTAAAGTAGGGGAGCATGTGCTTCTGAAAGTTAAGCCCAAGAAAATCTCTTTGAAATTGGGTAGCTGTACAAAGCTGGCAACTAGATTTTGTGGTCAATTTGAAATATTGGACAGAATAGGGCCAGTTGCATACATTCTTGCATTTCTTTCTTCCATGAATGTGCATAATGTATTTCATGTCTTTTTGCTAAAGAAATATGTACATGGTCCTAACCATGTTATTGATTGGCATATGATTCAAGTAGATACAAAGGGAGACTTTCAGGTCCAGCCAGTGTAAGTATTGGACAGAAAGGTCAAACTGCTCCAGAATCAAGTTATAGAGGTGGTAAAATTTTAGTGGACCTGCTACGGTCCTGAAGATGCTACCTGGGAGCATGAAGATGCCATGGGGGCAGATTACCCACAAATTTTTGAATAAATTTTGATATTTTGATCTATATTTTGTATATGCACTGAGGACAGTGCCAAAATAAGGGGTAGGGGATGTAACACTCTAGGTTTTGAGCCCCATATTAAATAATGTATTTTGTTAACTGTCAAGAGGCTAGAGGGACCAAACAATTAAAAGAGGCCAGTGTGCCTAAGAAATGTAATGTTTTGATCATTATTAATAATAAACACATTGCTAGCCGCTATATGGACAAGGACTAGAGTTATAGGGGGCTATGATTCCACAAGAGAGGGGGCTTGAGGGGATAAATGTTTATTTCCTATCTTGATTACCTTTTTTTTTAAGGGAGTGCATCAGTTATGTGAGCTTCTTGGGGAAGGCCAGGAGGTTCTTGATTCCCCATGAAATACTTAAACTCATCCCTGGTCTGATTGGGGGGTTCGCTCGTTGGATCATTCGCTCATTTGCTCATTTCACTCGTGCAATGGTTCACGTGTTCGCTCACTTACTCACTCGTTCATTCATTCCATTCTGTTAGGAACCAATATCAATATAGCATAGAATAACCTCAGAATAAGTACTCAATGCCTTGAAAAAGAGAGAAATTCAGATAATAAGCCTCTTCGAGGGGGCAACCTCTTTATGCCCACATAAATGTCCAAATACAAGATGATTCCAAATGAAAATGTCTCCTTGGTATATATAGGAGACTAGGAGGTATAACTATAACTAATGGAC